>KL276285.1:0-13297 GCA_000699545.1 Podiceps cristatus
GGGGAAGCTTCCAGCAGCTTCTCATGGAAACCACTCGTGTAGCTTTCCCCTCCTCCCTCCCCACACTGCTACCAAAACCTTGCCACATAAACCCTATACAATAGCCTATTATCAGTCCAGTCTCAAAACTGCTACTGAAGTTAATGTTGGGTGAACAGCTGAAAATTGTGTTGAAGTCAACAAGAGTTTTGGGGAATCAATAATAAAATGTGGCTTTATATTCCTTCCAGTCATTCAGTAAGAAAGTGTTGTAATTAATTTGTACCTGCCATAGTTTAACTTACTCTTGTGTAGTATCAGAATATGTAAATACCTGCTTTGGAAATAACAAAGGCTCTGCTCAACGTCTCCGGCAACTTTACTCAGACAAATAGTCCTGTTACACTTGTTATTCAGATGAATGAGGATTTCATGGCCTGGCCCAGTGTTTTCATGGAACATGATCACTCCATGGTCAGAGAAAATGTATTCTGAGTGAGCAACAGATAGACATGTTTTCTTTGCGAAATGGTTTCAGTTTCTTTTATTTTTTTTTTTAAATTTTTTTTCCTTATTCTGAATGGCTTGTTCTTTTCACAGTAAGTCAATGCACAGTGTGTAAAGGAAAGTGTTTCAAAAAATAAATACAGGAGTTTTTATCCTCTGACTTGTCAATTTTGTGAGTTGAACTGGGTGAATATTACAGTTTTTAGTAATGGAAAAAGCAACCATATCAGCTTTAAGTATATAGCTTTTTGTTGGTTTTGTTGACAGTAATTATAACAACATGTTGAGTATTTAACTTAGAAATTTAAAAAAAGCAATAACTTCTGTTCGTTGGAGAGCTATCAGCTGATACATCTCTTTCTTCAAGAACTTATTCTGTATAATCACTTCACAAATTGTGTGGAGCAAATACTCTTGAACTTACTTTTTTATTTTAGTTTTAATAGCGGAAAGGAGTGGCCTACCTGAATTTACCTCTATTTTTCAAAATAGAGGCATCAGGTCATAAAGAGTAGTACAGTAGAAAGGCAATGCAAAAACTGAAACAGTCCAGGAAAGGGTATTCATGCAGGTGAGAGAGATTAGATTCATGCTTTGGAGGGGAGAGCTTTGGCTCCTATTTTGCTAGTTAAAACTATGTGGTGGCTTTGTGAGTGCTCAAGTCTTAGCTTTCTAATGTGATTAATTCCTGTATATGTTCTTGAAACTAAATATTCAATTTATCTAGGATAAAAAGTGAAATATGTAGGAGATAAAGAATAATCCCATTCTTGTTTTGTGTTTTCCAAGTTTGAGTTTCTCCAAGAATTAAGTTCTTAGAGATGTAAGAAATGCAAAACTGGTTCTGTGGGCTTGGGTTTGCACCATGGCAGAAAAATAGTGTGCAATATTAGCATCTTCTCTTGTTTTCCAGGTCCGTGGGGGAGATGCATGGGAGATGAATGCGGCCCAGGTGGCATCCAGACGCGAGCGGTGTGGTGTGCCCACGTGGAGGGCTGGACCACGCTGCCCACGAACTGCAAGCAGCCGGAGCGGCCGGACAACCAGCAGAGCTGTTTCCGGGTCTGCGACTGGCACAAGGAGCTGTACGACTGGCAGATCGGCAGCTGGAACCAGTGCCGGCCCGTCCTCTCTCGCAGCCACGAGAAGCCTCTGGAGTGCCTCAGAGGGGAGGAAGGGATCCAGACAAGGGACATCACCTGTATCCAGAAGTCCAACGGGGTGCCGGCTGAGGATGTCATCTGCGAGTACTTTGAGCCAAAGCCCCGCCAGGAGCAAGCGTGCCTCATCCCATGCCGGCAGGACTGCATCGTGGCCGAATTTGCCCCCTGGTCAGAGTGCTCCAAGACCTGCGGCAATGGGCTTCAGCATCGAACTCGGCATGTTGTGGCTCCACCGCAGTTCGGTGGGTCTGCTTGTCCTAACCTCACCGAGTTCCAGATCTGTCAGTCTAGCCCTTGCGCTACTGAAGAAAGCCTGTATAGCCTAACTGTGGGACCCTGGAGCGCGTGCTCGGTGCCCCATTCCAGACAAATAAGGCAAGCGAGGAAAAGAGGGAAGAACAAAGACAAGGAAAAGGACAGAGAGAAGGCAGTTCGGGATCCCGAGGCTCGTGAGTTAATTAAGAAGAAGAGGAATCGAAACAGACAGAATAGACAGGAGAACAAATATTGGGACATACAAATTGGGTACCAAACCAGGCAGGTCACATGTACCCACAGAAATGGGAAAACTGCTGCTCTGAGGTAATCACTGTTTGTTAATTTTCACATCAGTATTTTTCTCTTGTTTAAAGTAAAGCATGCAAAAGTGCACACTGGTATTATTTTTAAAAATCCTGAATCTCAATATGAGGAAAACGCTATTTCAAATATGAACATCCCTCATCACGCTCAAGATGTTTCTGTGACATAAAACATGCAAACTGTGCTGGTGATCATACTAAGCATCACATAAACATGCACTGTTAAACCATGCTAACTCCCTACCCTCTGTTTGTCTAAATAAATTTCCTCCAAAAGCCTGAAGATATTTGTTAGAAGTCTGCTCTGTTTCTGTGGGTTCAGGCAGGTTTTTGCTCTCTAACAAGTCATCTGTGTTTGGAAGAGGTGATGTTACTGCTTTTAACGCTCTGGCCACAAAAAGTAGCAGGCAACTGGGCTGAGGCTGGCTCTCAATAAAAGTAGAAAATGGAGAGAAAGATGCTGCATGAGAAGGCAGTATCTATTCTTTCCAGTATCTTTTGTTTTGAAAGAGAATTGTGTGAAATACTGTTTCTCCTTCTTGATTCCTATGGCAAAATTCCTGAAAGGGAAACTGTGAAACCTCTTTGTTTCTTCCATGTACTTATTTTTCTTCCTTCTCTGCACCTTTATGCCATCTGTCTGATTTTTTTCCCCAAATATTTTTATTTATTTATTTATTATTTTACTTTTCAAGAGTTTTGGCAGTCGCAGATGTTTTGATAACTCTTTCCATAGGCTTCTGGGTACTTTTCTGCAGCCATATTATCTTCCACTTCCTTGTTTTACCTGGCACTCTCTTGCTAGCTCATGTTTTTTCCTTCCTATCCCCCAGGAATATTTTTGTCCAACTCAAGTCTTTCAGTCTAGTTTACCTTTTTCTGTCTCTGTTCTGATCTTTTCTGTTTCCTTACCTCTATTTCAATGCATGATCAATCAATTTTACTTCAACTGTGAAATGATTAAGATATATTGCTGAATGAGGCTGACACCCATTGCTGCTAGGTTAGTGTTTATGAACTTTTTTCAGGGTATTTTTCTTTGTAGTTTTTGTTGTGCCAGGTAAACATTCTATCATGGAACTTGTAATGCCTTCAACCTTTCCTATCAGAAACCATATATTATATTTTTTCAAGTGTAGTAAATATTTTTTGAGTATATTTGCTTTCAAGAGAGCATCCAGCAGTAAAACAAGAAAATGGTGAGAGGTCCTTGCCTTAAGGGAAGAACTGACAGATTTAGGTTGCTTAGTTGGAAGGAGGGATATATGAGTCAAGATGTGAAGTGTCTATGAGTACGTAGAAACCCATCACAAGGAAGACTGGGATGAACTATTCTCTATACGTTATGGACATATAGGAAAAGCAGTAATGGGCTGATCACAGCAGTGCTGAATGAGGTTAGACTTCTCCATACTGGGAACAGTGGAGCTCTGGGAAAAATTGCCTGGGGAATATGTGGCACCTCCATCTTTGAAGGTTTATAAGAATAGTCTAGAAATGCACGTGTCAGTAGTGACACACCTCAAGTAACCCTTGGTTTGGGAAGAGAGGCTGACTGCATAGTTTTTTGCAGTTTCTTCTAGCTTTGGTTCTTTCAGATTTTGACCCACACTTGGATGAAGGTCTGCATGAGGAATCTCAAAATCAGCTTGCTGAGGCAGTCCCAGGTGTTGGCTACAGCACTGGTTCAGGGCTGGTACAGGAAGAGGTTGCCTTTACCTCTTCCTTTTCTAGCCTCACATCATGCAGCCCATACTGTACCTAGCCCAGGAACATCATTACCCTTTAAATACAGGGAATAATTTATTAAACATATCAGTTGCCAGCAGATAGCAGCCAGCCACTCTGTTTGAAAGTCTCTGAGCTTTTGTAAGGTGAAACAAATAATTCAGAACTACAACAAAACAAACAAAACCAAAAACCCCAGAAAATAAAAAAAACCCTCCACACCATTAAATAAAAAATTAAGGGAGGGGAGAAACATTCATGTGCTGAGGCTCTGATAAATGGTAAAAGAAAGTAAAAGAATAATTGGAAGTCAATGGCATACTTTACTCATCATCTTTACACTCTCTCTTGTATTCACTCAGGTCAGTAACGCTGTCTTAATTTCAGATACCTCAGTGTGTTATAGCATATATGCACGTTTCAGGCTGTAGCAGGGGAATGGATGGAACCCTCTTGCCTGAGGCAGTGAAACAATAGATAATACAACATAGGAGCAATTCTTCAGAGGGGAGAAAATGATACAAATGATTCAGTGGACATTTTGATGTCTAATAGATATAATTTTATGTTGTAAATGCACAAAAAGATTTCTGATAGTCTTCCCATCAAGCTTAACATAGAATCTTTTTTTCCCAGTTGCATAGTGAAAACAAGAAAATCTGTTTAAATGACTCACATGAGAAATTCTAGCACTGATACCATGGCTTTTAGAGAACTATCTATGTATGTCACCATACCATATCCATTTGTTTCATTTACACTGCACTCTTCACTAAGTGGTCAAATGCTTTATTCTATGATTGCATTCCAGAATCTTAAACAATAGAATTATTTTTCTGGCCAGGTTGTCAATGCAGCCCGCACAAATGATTTTATAATCTCCATCACACAGTAACTGTGTTACTAAATAATATAGACAAGTAAGGTGACTGGAAAACCTGCTGTGTTCATGTGAAATGCTCTTCAGCTTGAATAGTCCATTTTCAGGGAGTTTTGACTTTAGCAATCAGAAACAATCAGCCCCCTGGCAGCATGACTGAAAGAAAAAGAAAAACCCTCAGGCGAGTAATATTTTTTGCAGAGGTAGCAAAATTGATATAGTATAAAAAGGGTTTCAAAAAACAAGTTTCAGAAGGGTGCTCCAGAGAAAATGGTTCTGTAACGCTGTCAGCAAAACTTCAAAAAGGCAAATTCTCTTGACACATCAGCACACCAGGCATGGTAAAGAGAAGTGTAACAAGAAAATCAAAGTGTAATTTATACACTTTATTGCCGAGTGAACAATACATAGTCTCCCATGAAGGATGAACTATTGGATTTTGTGTTGCTCATTCTGCAATAATGTATGTGTTACATGGCCTATATTTGCTTTATGTTTCCCTTAGTCTGAAATTCTGGTGCACTGAAAATAATTTAAAAATAGAGTTGTTGGAAAAGAAAGAACTCTGTAATTAAAGCTGACATAAAATGACTGCTCTTGATAGCTAACAAAACCTGGATAGTGTTGCTGTTAGTGTAGAAGACAATACCAATCCTCTGAAATGTTTCCTCTTTTTTTTTTTTTTTTGGTGAAAGTGGAGTTTGCCAGAGGTCACACAGAGAGACATTAGGCAACAGTTAATGTAGAGAAACACAAAACGTGTAAAATTTCATTTCGAGTTACCAATCTGCTTGTACTATTACAAGTTGTGACAGGTCACTACCTGCTACACTACTTAGACAACACGTGTTTATGGAGCCAGATTGGATCTACCCAAAGGTACCAAGGGGGCTGGCGGATGTGCTCATCAAGCCACTTCCATCATTTATCAGCTGTCCTGGCTAAGCAGGAAGGTACCAGTTGACTGGAAGTTAGAAAATGGGATGCCCATCTACAAGAAGAGCCGGAAGGAGGATCCAGGCAACTTCAGGCCTGTCAGTCTGACCGTGGTACCAGGGAAGGTAATGGAGCAGATCATCTTGAGTGCCATCACATGGCATGTACACGACCCCCAGGTGATCAGGCCCAGTCAGCATAGTTTTATGAAAGGCAGGTCCTGCTTGACTAAAAAATGTCCTTCTATAACAAGGTGACCTGCTCAGTGGATGAGGGAAGGGCTGCGGATGTTGACTTCAGTAAACTAGACTAATAGACTTTAATAGGCTAATACATTATAGACTAAAACCAGACTAATACTAGACTTTAGTAAAGCCTTTGACACTGTTTCCCACAGCAGTCTCCTGGAGAAACTGTCTGCTCATGGCTTGGACAAGCATACTTTTTGCTGGGTAAAAAACTGGATGGATGGCCAGGCCCAAAGGGTTGTGGTGAATGGAGTCAAGTCCAGTTGGAGGCCAGTCACAAGTGGTGTTCCCCAGGGCTCAGTGTTGGGGCCAGTTCTGTTTGGTATCTTTATCAATGATCTGGACAAGGGGATCGAGTGCACCCTCAGCAAGTTTGCAAATGACACCAGGTTGGGTGGGAGTGTTGATCTGTTTGAGGACAGGAAGGCCCTACAGAGAGATCTGGACAGGCTGGATCAATGGGCTGAGGCCAATTGTATGAGATTTAACAAGCCCAAGTGCCAGGTCCTGCACTTGGGTCACTACAACCCCAGGCAACGCTACAGGCTGGGGGAGGAGCCGCTGGAAAGCTGCCCAGCAGGAAAGGACCTGGGGGTGCTGGCTGACAGCTGGCTGAGTATGAGCCAGCAGTGTGCCGGGGTGGCCAAGAAGGCCAACAACATCCTGGCTTGCATCAGAAATGGTGTGGTCAGCAGGAGTAGGGAAGCAGTCGTCCCCCTGTACTCAGCACTGGTGAGGCTGCATCTTGAAAACTGTGTTCAGTTTTGGGCCCCTTAGTACAAGAAAGACCTTGAGGTGCTGGAGTGTGTCCAAAGAAGGGCAGTGAAGCTGGTAAAGGGTCCTATGAGGAGCAGCTGAGGGAACTGGGGTTGTTTAGTCTGGAGAAGAGAAGGTTGAGGGGAGACCTTATTGTTCTCTACAGCTACCTGAAAGGGGGTTGTAGAGGTGTGGGTGTCGGTCTCTTCTCCCAAGTAACAGGTAATAGGACAAGAGGAAATGGCCTCAAGTTGTGCCAGGGGAGGTTTAGATCGGATATTAGGAAAAATTTCTTCACTGAAAGGGTTGTCAGGCAGTGGAACAGCTTGCCCAGGGAAGTGGTGTAGTCACCATCCCTGGGAGTATTTTAAAAGACGTGTAGATGTGGTGCCTGGGGACATGGTTTAGTGGTGGACTTGGCAGTGCTAGGTTAACAACAGTTGGACTTAATATTAAAGGTTTTTTCCCAGCCCAAATGATTCTATGATTGTGCCTCATGTTAAGCATATAATTTTGTATTGTAATATATACTTTGGATTTACTGTCTTCTACTTTGCCAAATTGTTACTGTTGGTCTGAATTGTCTTTTTGAGCAGATTGTTGAGGGAAAGTTTAGTGAAAATGTTTTGGCCATTTTTGTACAAAGTCTAAGAAAAAATATTTTGTTTTAGCAGTGTTTAATTCATCTGACCATTTTACTGAGATGCTTTATTGAGAACCCAGTGAATTGGGGAAAGAATTAGATATTTGAAAGAACTGGAGCAGGTTATGAGCACAGACTTTTATAACTGTAAGCACAGTTATAGAACTAGAGCATCTTGGCCGTATGTTTCTGCACCTCAGCAAAGATTTTGAAATTCACTGACAAAGCACATCAGGTTTCCCTGTAGCTGTTGGTCCACAGGCATGGGGACAGCCTACAATTTCGAAGAATCGCTTAGCTCAAATGGCCGTGAAGGAGGCTGTAGTTAAAGCAGAAGGCGATAACTATCTGTTAAGAAAACCAAACCAAAACAAAAAAACCCACGCAAACCAAAAACAAACAAAAAACCCCCCAGGAATTTCTGCATTATTTTCTTTCTCTTTCCCCATCGTTTGCATATGGCTTGTTTGTCTTACGTAAGGTGTGAACAAAACACCCCTGTCTGAATGGGGGGAGAAATGCAGGAGACCAAGTAGGAACCTGTCCCCACCAGCTCTTTGGCTGCAGTCCCCAGGACTGGTTAATATTCCCTTGGCGGCACCTCTGGGGCAGAGGTTTGTGAAACTGAACATTATTGATGACTTGAAGTGAGAAGTCAAGGAACAACAGTAAAATTTTAGATAGATTCAGGACTTTTCTTTCTTTTTTTTTTTTTTTTGAAAATAATCTTGCACAATAACAGCAGTGGAACATAATGGTGGGAAAGAAAAGCATCCAAAGTTTAAAAAATACTGACCAGTTCCTGGGCAGATTGGTTTAGCCTCTTTATGCATTTGATCGTATGATCATGTTTCATGTTTCACCTCTATTCTTCTCGGAAAGTAATTATTTCCTGTTTTTCTTCCTCCTCACTGATTCTGTACATTCATGCAATATCTATATTCACACCTTGTAATGAATAAACTCTCTTGGAAGTTTCCATAATGATCTCATTGCAGCGCTTTACTAACTTCCAAGTTTCGGAGAGTTTGAGCTTTTTTTATTCCAATATAATAGTTGAGACATGAGAGATGACAGTAGGGCCAAAATTATTGAATTGTCTTGCTAATTTTTGGCATACAGTTTGAGGTATGTAATGCCTGATATTTCAACTTACTTCACACAGACCTGTATCTGCTTAAAGCAAAGCCACTGTATTCCCTAGTGACCATAAGTCTTAAACTGGATACCCAGGGACTGAGGAATTAGTGAATGGCTAGCTGAGTGTTTAGGCTGATGAGCAAGTGATGCTCAGGATCATGGCAGAAAAAGAGAGAGAATCTGGTCCTCAAAGATGGCATTTTAACTTTGTTCATCTTAACCATGTCCTGAAACCTCCTAATCCAAGTGCTCACCTTCCAAATCACAAAACAAATGCCTTCATCCACATTCTGCACTCACGCTCTCCCTTTAAGTTATAGACGGAGGGGCAGAGGGGAGGAATAAAAAAAAATACAGCATAAGCCTGTTGCTTTCTTTATACTGTTGACTTAGAGAAGCAGGTAAGTCACCCTAAGGTATATACTGTCAGAGAGCAAACTGAAGGGAGATTTAGACCCATAATGCAGCAGCTCGGTTTGTTGGACCCTGTAATATATTCCTTACTTAGAAATAGCCTTAAAAGATTCTCTGTACTTCACTGAGCCGCTCCATGAGGCAACAGGCAGAGAGGGTGATGTGGGTGAAGGCGGCAGTGGCTAAGGCGGCGTAGCTTCAGGGAGCCAGACTGGAAGGAGAGGGACTAGCTATGCAGAGAGGACAGGTTGTAGAGATGGAGGAGCATAAGCAGCCTTTGGCTTGTTTGCTGAGGACACGATGGAAGTGCGTCTGTCTACTGGTGCGTTTTATGTTACTGCAGCTCTGCAGCTGTTTTTGTAGAGGAAACCTCCAAGCTCACCGCACTGTGAGGGTTTACAAGCCATAAGTGGTTTAGTAACAGAACACCTGTAAATATCACACATTTGGATAATGAGCTATATACAGTCATCTTGATAAATTAACTTGGAATCACTTAGAGCACATGCTGTTAACAAATGGAGAACTGGGAAGAAGAAAGTCATCTTGGGATGATAACTAAAAAATGCAGAATAATTGTCAGATGTATTGGGATAATAAAAATGTAAAATGTTAGAGAAACAGGATGCAAACATATTGCTTTCCTACCATTTTCCACTGTGCCTTCAGATTTTCCATGAATTTAAAAGTCAGAAGCATCCTGTAGATTTTTAATGTGATTTTGGTGGAGACGGTAGTTTCTGTGGTTATGCATAATATTATTCACTGGGTGTTCCTTTCTATTCTAAGTACCTGCTCCATCATCTTACTGAGGCTGCTGTTTTGACAGTGGCTTGTCAGTAGTGCTATACATTTGACATACCATGCCAAAATCTAGATTTAAGATGGAAACATACACACTGCACTGAATAATTGAAAGAGCAGCAATGAATTTTTACTTTCTCCACACCATATTTTAACTCTTTTCATATAATGAACAGTATTTCTGTCATTTAGATGTATGACATTCATATATTTCTGTGCAAAGCACATCAAGATTGGATGCCTTTCTAGAATATATTTTTTTATTCAAATACATGTAATTTGTTTTCCTTAGCAAAATATAATATCTTGTAATATAATGAGGGTCAAACTACATGTTCTGATATTCTCTTCTGTCCATAAATCCTGTGAATGAATGAATGCTAAGTTGAATTTCTAGCCTTAATTTAGTAAGAGACTAAGATGCACAGTGATAAATGGAATTAGACCCTGAGATCTTTAACAAAGATTCTCCTACACTGTACTTTTATGCATCATTTCTGCTTCATTGTCAGAGAATTTTTATGTTAATTGACTTCAATATGCCTAAAAAAGACTCTCAGACTACCTATCAAGCAGTATTTTTCTAAACTTTGGACTTCTTTATATTGGTATCATATCATAGTCTGTAAATAGTCCCATAAGGAACAAACTAGAATATATTACTTGTTTAGAGATACTTTGTTCTTTCTGTTATGTGACTGCTAAGCATAGCCTGGGACATAGAGTATGCCCCTGTTTTCTCAGTGAGCTTTACAAAGTTATGGTACAGCATGTGAGCTGAGCATCCTCCTGGGAGATGCCGTCCCCCAGGGAGTGGAGGACTGCACAGGATGGGAAGTCACAGACTTCTGCTTCACTTGCAGATCCCCAGAATGTCAGAGTTGGGGACTTCAGTGCCTAATTTTCAGTGGTCCCACTGAAAAGAAAATGTCCAGCCTACCTCCCAATATTGACCACTTTTTTCCAAATATTGGAGACTGAAATGAAACCTGTGATATTGTCAAAGCTAAGCATCAATTCAGGGAACAAATCTAAAATAATACCTGAAACACAACTAATATTAGTAATATATTTTTTAAATTTTACCTTCAATATTGCATATTTTTATTCACAAAGTTTAGCATTTTATTTATTCTTTGCAAATAACTCCATGGATCTATTAATTAGAGTCAAGAGTCAAAGTAAATGCTGATTAATGCTATGTAACAAAAATTCCCACTGACAAAGGACACCCCCCTGGAAAAAAAAAATAAAATCTTTAATAAGTCATTTGTGTAGACTATTGCCAAACAACCTGCTCTACCCATTGTAAATCTTCTGTAGCATGGGATGAGCATATATGTCACTGTATCATTGGAGGGTGACAGATAGTACCGCTCCCTAAACACTTCTGCTTTCTTGTCTCCTCAGAGGCTCATGGTATCTGCAGCAGCCCCACAGCAGCTGTTGTTGCCACTTGTTTGGGTGTAGAATTTCTTGTTGCTTTGCCTGTATCAGCCAATATATTCTTCCTTGAAACAGTAGTTGTAATCTCTGTTTTCTTTTCTCCCATAGTGTAGAAAGCCTGAGTGATTTTGATCTTTTCAAAAGTATTTTGTCTGTTCATCTTTGTTGGCAAAATTAATTAAAGTTGTGAAAGGATCACGGGAAAGTAGTCTTGTGAAAAGCACTTAGGTGGACAGTACTTGAATTGTAAATGAATAAAAGTGACCTCATTGTGTGATCATAACAGCCCATTATACTGTGAGGTACTAACAGTTTCTCAGAACAATGTACAATATGACCAGTACTAAACAATGCAGCTGTAAGGAAAATGAATCAGGACTATGTCATGAGGGATACTCATTACATTTACCACTAGGAAAAAATACAGGCACTGTATTTTCACTAACTTCTTCAAAGAAACAACTGTGTACCAACCATAAACTGTAACACAAGGATGACTAGACTTTACATTTTATACCTTCACAGTAACTCATAGGGCTTGTCTACAGTATGGGTTTAAATCAGTTTTCTACTATTCCTGCAAAAAAAATCTAGCACCTGCTCATTAAACAGAACTGTTTTTTCATTTAATTTTATTTATGAGAAAATAAACTTTTTTCCCTATACCAAAGAGTTTAGCACAATCTCTTTCGAAATTCAACTATACTTTTGATCCAAAAATGGTATAGAGTTAATTTTATTGTGTTGTTTTAGAGGTTAATGCATCCAACAGGCTGTAGGAACTCTGAGGAGAACACTGCATAGAAGATAAATAGCTTGTTGCTACATGTTAGGACATCATACTTGATTCTTTTCTCCATATGTTAGCACCAAAATGCCTATTACTTATACAAGAGCATCTTTTAAGATTTCATGGTGGTCAGAGACCCTCCATACGCAATCTTATGATCTGAGTTTAGTCCTAAATAACACAAATGATTAATATTCAGGATGAATATTAATGCATTTCCTCCTGACCAGTAGAGTGAATTTTCAAGGTTGCCATAGAAAATCGCACATGTGGGTTCAAAGGCTGATTTGATCTTTGAACCAGACCAATTTCTGTGAAGTAGTTTTTTGTAAGAGGGCATGAGGATCTAGGTGGTGGGACTGCCCATGGGTAGCCAGATGTCCCAGCAGTGTAAGCCTAACCTGGTCTAGGATATGTTAATGAGTGTTGTGGTACATGTTTTACCACTTCACTATGAGATTACAGTTATGAGAAGCAGATGTGGTCTTCGGAAAGTGTTTCTTACACAGATTTAAGAAAACTTCAAGATATCTCCTGAGGTTCTCTCTACTGACAAAAGTAAAATATACGTGTATTCAAATTCTGCTTTAATTTCTTTATTGTTTTAAGATTTTTTTCGGAGTTGGATCAGTGTTCATTTGTGGCTGTATGAAGTCTTGCAAGGACACTGTCAAGCTTAATGGTTTATTTTGGTAGGGTTTTTAATTGTTAATTTTTTGAATCATAAATTTACTTTCCAATTCTTTGCTGAAAGCTTTGTCTAGCTTTAGTTTGCCCTTCAGTCAAAAATGCAGCCTGTGCAAGCCTACTTCTGTGTATTTGTGTTTGCATATGTATTTTGGTTTTCAGTGTTAAACTAACATGTAGTTTTGGAGTTCTCTAAGTCATTTGTCACTGTTCCAAGTCTTTCTGCAGACAAGTTTATTTGGTCAAATGGGCTTGTATGTCAATAGTTTGCATCTTGTGGGAAAAATTGAAAACCATTTTGCTAATGGTGTTCAGTGATGTAATGTCTCATGAGACAGAAATACTTCAAGGGAGACTCTCATGGCTGCTGATGATACCAGGGCATGCAAGGCTGGGAAATGGTTAAATTATTCTGCCTTTAGAGTACCTGCTGTGTTATCTTTTATCTGCCAGACAGACTTTGCTTTTCTTCCTTAGTATTTAGATGAAGCCACTTCAAAATCTATTAGAGGATTCTGGATTTCTTTAGCACGTTGATTGTGCTTTGATCTGAAACCTTCAGAAGCAGCTCCCTCCTCCTGCTGGACTGCTGAAC
>KL276285.1:13328-29225 GCA_000699545.1 Podiceps cristatus
TCATGCTCAGTATGGGTTTCTTCCAGGCAGTTAGCCTAGTTTTTGGCTATACCTTCTTCACTCCTCTGGAGTTTTTAATTCATTCAGTCAGTCTTGGGTGTTAAAAACATATTGTGTTGTTGGGGTTTGCTTTGGAATACAAGCAAAGCTTGTGTTTTGTTTGTTTTGCTACAAATGGAGTAGCCTTCTTCAAAAAGAACAATAAAGTTACTTCCCCAAAGATACTGGGACTGAACTCCTCAGTAGGCAGCATGGGGACCTGACCCCATGAGCCCTTCCTGATCACAAAGGGCATGTGATAGCTAATCCTTCTGGTACTGTACAGTATGAGAGAAGCAAGAGGAGGAAGAATACCATATCTTCCTAGGTTGTTTTTTGTCTGACAATGTAGATGTCTGTTGGGTGACTCTTGATAACTCTGCTGCACTTGAGCTCTGAAGATGGTAAGATATGGGAGTGTCTGCTTTCCGTGCTGGGGCTGAGGACAGGTCAGCCATGCCAGGACTGGAGCAACCTGGGCAGGCCAATAGGTGCACCTACAGGGAACTTCAGAGCCCCAGGAGCAAAGGGTCCGTGGACAAAATCCACGACACAAAATACTGGTCCAGGCTTGAAAGAGCACATTTTAACTTTAAAAGTAAAATTTCACTTAAGTAATTTTCAGTCCAGCTCTAACACATGCCTTTTGTTTCCCATAAGTGCCAAGAATTTATGTTGGCATTATACTCCTTCCTGAACCATAGCCATGTTATTCATTTCAGAACAAAGGAACTATCTTTATGTAATCAAATAGGAAACCTGCTAGAGAAGAAAACATATATCAGAATTCCAGGAGAATGTATATATACACTGAATGAAAGTAAGGAATAATAGCTGTGAAAATGTCATTAAAGACACTCAAAGCTAAATGTTGGTAACAGTGAAGGAATAGAGAAAACATGGCAAAATATTGCAGACAAAAATTATTGAAGAGATTATTTGGTTTACGTTAACCTTGTCAATTGAGCTCTATTACTTTACATTATAGGTAAACCCAGTAAATTGCGGTTCTTGTTATATATCAGCACTGGGTAAATGAATTGAATTTATTCTAAAGGATTTGCTCCACTGTACAATTTTAGATTTAAATTGAAAATCGCACATTAGAGCTCTGCTTCTTTGGAACATGAAGAATGGCTGTATTGGGAAAAACACCAAATTGATCTTCAGAATTACGTCTCCTTAATGTTGGATGTGTGGACTCGTATTTCCATTAACTTACAGATTGTTCAGATACAGTAATGTGCAGATATTTTGGGAGCATCCTCAGAATGAATCTTAGCCCTCAAATCCATCTCAAAGCTGTGCATGAGGTAGCAAGTATCTGTGATTGCAGGATAAGAATCTATTCAAATAAAATGAGACTAAGTAAAGAGTTCTTGGACTTAACAAAGAGACAGTCAAGGAGAAGTCTCTAAGCTCATAAATGCCACAAAGAAAGTGAATAGAATATGTTTATTCAAGACCTGAAGCCAGAAAATGAAAAAAAAACCACAGCAGTTTTAAAGCAACAATAGCTATCTGCAGTTATTGATGAGTAAAAAAGGTGTGTAACTCCTTGTTCTCAAGATGGTCATAGAATCATAGAATTGTTTAGGTTGGAACAGACTTTTAAGATCATGAACTCCAACCGTTAACCTAGCACTGCCAAGTCCGCCACTAAACCATATCCCCAAGCACCACATCTACACAACTTTTAAATACTTTTAGATTGTGTCACTTCCCCGGACAGCCTGTTCCAATGCTTGACAACTGCTTTGGTGAAGAAATGTTTCTTAATATCCAATCTAAACCTCCCCTGGTGCAACTTGAGGCTTGGTCTTACTATTAAAGACTGAGGCAAAGAAGGCATGATGGAGATGGCAAAATCTTATCTGGGTTCAGAAAAATTTACACTAATTCATGGGGTATAGAGAGTCTTCAGTGCAAAGATACAACTTTTGTCAGGAAGTCTTTAAGCCACAGTTTGCTGGAAAACAGGAGGGTATGTTGGGAAAATACAGCTGAATACTTGCTGTCTTTCCATTTTTGCCCTCCATTGATTACTGCTAAGGCAGGTATCAGATGGCATGGTTTATTAGTTAGAATCACTTAGCCATTCTCTTGTTGCTGTTCGACTTTTTTTCATTAACTCTTCTTTCTAATTATCAATCCAATATCGTATGGAGGAAACACCACCAAAAGTAGAAAATCTCTTACTTGTACAAGTAAGTTAACTATAGCTCATGGAATAATATGAGTCCTGCTGCCTTACTTAAAACATATTTATTTTTCCTATTCATTCTGCATAAATTTTAAGATCAGTAAGTATTCCTATGGTCATGCATTTGGCTTTATCTGCTGGTAAAAAAAAAGCTTGCTTTTTTTTTTTTTTTTTAACATTCAGGTTGAGCTTACAGAAGAGGAAATTCCAATGGTCTCTTCATTGACTTTTCTACACCACTTAAAAGATAAATGTTGAGACTGAGATTGTAGACACTTGAAAATGTCATTGGCATATAAAATCAAGTTGTCCTGATTTTTAAAAACATGATTCACTCTCTAGTAGAAATTTGGAATGTCTCAGAAAGAGTCATTTTAACTCTTGGCTAATTAAACTTTATCACATATTTGAAAGCTTATCTTCCAGTGAAGAGACTACTTTTAACTGCATAGGTACTCTTTTCTACACAGGTCTATGGTACAATTTGCCTCAGGCTTATGCCTCAAGCTTCATTCTCTATTTATGTGTCCATAACCTTAATTACCCTACCCTGTAAATTACTTTGAAATCCCCAGGGGGAACCTTCCTATCCAAAGCAATATTTAGGTTTTTATTTATTGCTGTAGGAGCAAAAATGAGGCTACAGAACGTGAGTGGACACAAATTCCTGACTACACATCTCCAAAAAAGAGGTTGAGAAGCAATTATGTTCTGTATTTTGCCTTTTGAACCAGCACTGCCTTTTTCTTTAGCTCATTTATCTAATCCATGTCTTTGAGGTCAGGAATAGGCTTGATGTTAGCTTAATAGCAATAGGATTTACTCGTCCCCTGTGATGTTTTCTTTAGCTTGTGATTGCCTTCTCTTTCCCGTGTCATCTACCTGTTTATGCACCTTAAACTTTAGCTCCCCAGTTTCTCAAACCACTTCAAATTGTATAATGCTCTCTTCCCTGCCAGAAGGCAGATGGTTAGGACACTGTCCTTTGAATGTAATCACTGGATTGAGAGCAAGTGCCTGTAGACTTTACGTATTACCCCTGTACTACCTCTTCCTGTATCCAGTCTGTTGTGTTGTCTTATAACAGCATTGTAATGAAACTCATGTCCTTTGAGCTTCCCAAGCAATTATCTGGACAGAAGCATATGGGTTGATAGTTAGGACTTTTTTGTGCACTCCTGCACTTTTTGAATGGCTAACTTTGTGTATAGTGTATGCTTAGGTGTTACTAAAAATACGAAGGGCGTGGAGATGTTTGATGCAGAACTTCTACTGGTTTGGGTGGTATCATGAAATGAATGTTAGCTGTTTGTTTTTATCTTCTGATCTGTTAACTCCCCATTTGATTTTTCTCCTGTGAGAAGAGTCATCCACCTTTAGGTAACTAAATCAGACGTATAAATCAACCAGAAAGTGAAGAGCAATTTGCATGAAATGAAGTTTTGTTCTGAATTCTTTGTGGAGATCAAATCTGTAACATTAGGTACCAAATCCAGAAGACACTATTTTGTGTAACAAAGACATTCCCAGGTCTCATTTAGAATCAATCTATGCAGTTTGTTGGATCAGGCATTTAAAGGAAATATGACCAACCATCTCAGCTAATGTATTACTTATGCTGAACTTTTTAAATGGCACATGTAGCTTTCCGAGCTGGCATTTTATATAATACACTATTTTTAGGTTTAATTATGAATGTGTGTCTATATACAATCATCTGCAATGAAACGTATGAGAAAAAAGCTTCTCCTGGTAAGATGAAGTTTGGCTATTTCTTGCAAATATTTTGAAGGAGCCGAGTCAAAAAGAAGAAGAAAAAAGATTTTTGAAAAATGAGAGGGGACTTTGGAACATGAAAGTCATTGTTCCTAAATTACCTGGGAGTGGCGTAAAGATGCAACATGAATTTAAGTGTAGATTAGTTTAGTTGCTGGTAATTAATATACATGTGTTTGGGACAGGAAAAGGTGGTAGTGAGGGAAAAGATTTGTGATCTGCCCTGGAATGTACTCTATTACCTTCAAAGAGTTTGAACCATCTTCATAATCATTTACTTAAGAGTTTTAACTGTGTCTTGTTTAGAGAGATTTGTGATACTGCGAGTTTAAATGTGGTGCTTCCTTAGTTCCTACTAAAAGTTACAGGTTCTTGCAGTCCAGTATATCCTCTCGTGCTGCCTGCAACATGAAGGAAAACTCTTGATAATGGCCACTTACACTTACCTTTCACAGTTTCTCTTATTTGTTCAAAGAAAACCAAATGTTAGAAGAAGAAACAGCAGCTAATTTGCTTGTCTGACACTTCTTTTGTTAATTGTAACTGTCTCTGCCCTCTCACACAAATAATCTGACAGTATGTATAACAGCAAAGAGATTGTTTGCTGGTGACTTACAACAATATTAGTTACTTGTCAGTATTTACGTAATACTGCAAGTGGTACATGGTTTTAATAAGCAAATGGGAAAATAAATGGGTAACTGACTTTGTGTCTGGTTTGTCTAGCTAGTAATATTTATGTTCTGGTTATAGAACTTAAGAATGTAATTCTTCTATATTTCATTTAAAATTGTTTAAATTTATAAGTAAATATTTGAAGTGCTTTAACTCTATTGCTTTTCTTCTATCAGGGATCATAAACAATGGGGGTAGTAACATGGTAGAATTCTACTTGGGTCCCTTTCATACCCACAGATGGAAATAATTAATAACAGATAAAATGACCATATTAATTACTTAAGTTATATCAACAACTTTTAATAAAAAATAAAAATAAGCATGAAGTGGAAGGTACTAGCTTGCTGAATCTTATGCCACTGACCAAATAACTCTTCAGTTGAGTCCTGTGAACAAACCTAGATCTAAAGTTGTAAAAACATTTTGCATCATGATCCACAGAAGGACTTCAGCATCATGCCATTCAATATTACAAGTGTACTGAAAAGCAAGAAACTTCAGGAGGTCTTTTTGCTTATTTAGCAATTACAGTGTAAGGATCTGTGAAATGAAAATTTGTTATCTAAAGTTGCAGTAATGCCTATGTAGAATTCTTTCTGAATAATCTTAGTAGCACTTGGAATATGAAAAGTGCCTAAGACCTATAGTAATCTTTCAGGAAGTGACTATGTCCTTTAATAAATATCATTAGTTTGCAGGCCTGGCCTTAATTTTTAAGTGGAGTACATTGACAACTTTCTGTTAAAGTGGGTTTTTTTCAATTACAGTTACGGGCAAATATTTTTTTCTCAGTACACAGGCTCAATTTTTGTCATTTTTTTCCATTTTGTTCATAAAATCTGTGATTAAAAATTCCTTTTGAATTTAACTAGATCGGAATATTATTTTTTAAAATCTGATAACTGCATTAGTTTTGAGCTTGATTGCAGCTCAAGGTCTCATTTCTCCTATGCATCAGTCATCCTAAAGAGCTTGAACCCTTTGTGTTGTGGTGGAGGTTTCCCTTATCAGGAAAGGGAACAATCTCTGCATGAAGCTGTGTAGGAATCGCAGCAAGGCACAGCCAGGGACACATTTAGGGATCGTGACAAGGGATACAGGCAGGTTGAAGGTATCTTTGGTGAAGAGAGGTAAATTTCTTTTTCTTTTTTAGTACAACTTCTGGGAATAAATATTAGTCTTTCTCATGTAACACTTCTCCCAAATAAGTTTTGAAGCAGATGCAAAGCCCATGGAGAATTGCACGTCATTAATTGATCTCTTCACTCTGCACCAAAGCTACTTTGTGGTGGCAATTTTGTGCATGTCCCTTGGCAATATGTGTCTATATTTAAAGCCAGTCTCAGTCACAATATGAATAAAGAGGTTGGTTTTGTTTACTCCCACAGGAGTCACATTGGAAAGGAACTTGGGAAAAGGTGATGTGTCATCTGTTCTCCAGGAGGGTTTGCAAATACTGTGCATATTAGAATCCATAAGGAATAGATCTTTTCTCCAGTCATTAAAATGTGTGTCTTTGTGGGATAAATGAGTCTGGATGTTTTGTCAAAGGTACGGAAACTGCTGTCTTGGATCTGGCAGTACTGTAGTCCTGTGCCAGATGGGGCTAGATGAAGGTGAAAAAAGGGCTATTATTAAAGACCAATTTTTCAGCAAAAAACTTTGAGTGCCTTTCACCCTAAACAGGGTGTGGTTTCTGTCCTTAAGCAGAACAAATGCTATCTATCATGTGTTAAGGTCGTCCCCCCCCATACCTTTCCCATAAGAACATAAGAAATCCCCTACTGAGTAATCCCCTACGGTCTGCCAAGCCCAGCAGTGTCTCCGGCAGTGCTAAAGGGAGATCCTATTTAAAGACCAAGCGTATGAGGCCTGGCTGCCTTATGCAGTCCATTCCCTTTGTATTTCTCTAGTATCATAGGATCATAGAATGTTTTGGATTGGAAGGGACCGCTAGTGGTAGTATCCAACATCAGTGTATGAGAGGTACTGGCTAGTATATCGCTGCCTAGTCGTTTAGTATCTATATATAGACCTGTCGTCCACAAATTCCTCCGACCTCTTTCTGAACCTGCTGACATTGTCTGTCTCCACAACCAGAACCTTATGTTAGCAAGACGTAGAATGGCTCTGCCTCTTGTGTATAGAAGTACTTTCATGTATTGTGTTTTAAATCTCCTGTTAGTCTCATCAAGTATCCATAGATCTAGTATTACAAAATTTTAACAGCAGTTCAACATGATGTTGGATTTATGGGTAGGGCAAAATTTTGTATAGCAACAAAATTATTGTTAAACATTCGTTATTCTGTATTATTTTGTGTTCTATTAAAAGGAAAAAACTGAGCCTTTGTTGTGTTGTTTATAGGGCTGGTACTGAACAGAGCGTTTCATTGTGCTGTCTGCAGTGCCAATAAATCTTTTTCCTGCCTATTTAACTACTTCAGAAGCCAGATTTTTACTCCAAAATGGGCATGATAAATATATTTATGTCATAATTATAATTAAGGAGTTGAAGTTATGGTTACTTTAATTGCAGTTTATCTTCTCTATTGCTCATTTTCCTCTCATGAGTCTACTTTAAAGTAGAAATGTTAGTTTCTAGTTAGAATATAGCATTTGAAAGTGCAGAGGCATTTAGAGGGAGAAAATCTTGCTGACAATCTATGTAATATGTGAATGAAGCAATCAGATGGAGAATGGAAATTAAATGACGGCCTTCATGAGGAACAGGAAATTAAGGCTATGGATTCACTGTAGCAGGCAAGGCTCTATTTTAAGGGAGAGATCGTTCCCCTTTTAGACCATGAGGCATCACTGTGGCAATATACCAGTCGTTAACAAAGCAAATTATTAGTGACCAAGTATTCAATATGTTTGACATTACATTTTTAAACAATTTGGAAATGAGGGGAAGACGACATTGAGCACTTGGTTCTTTTCAAAAGCATTGTATAGCCATCTCTGTTATTGATCCTTCACTTCCCTTTTGTTAAGAGAAAAATAACTGAGTATGCCTAAAAATAAGTGGTGAAAAATTGATTTGTTTCCTCTTTTGCACTTTTATATATGTATGAAGATGTATATTTTAATTTTGATCACAGATATGGCAATATCAGTCATTTCTAACTATAGAAAATCTTATGTATGTGGTTTGAGTCATTTTTAGTTCAAAACTGTTTTGCCTGACTGTTTGGGATCAAGTATGTGCGGACTGGAACTTAACAGCTTTACAAATACTAACTGACTTTGCATATTGCCATGGACATCACTTTTCTGTAGGAGTTCACGATTGCCTGTGAATGTGTGTGCTGAAAATCATAATGCTCTCTTATTACAGCTTCTGCCAGCAAGACAAGTTGCCCATTACGTTCCAGTCCTGCGTGATCACGAAGGAGTGCCAGGTGTCAGAGTGGTCAGAATGGACCCCCTGCTCCAAAACCTGCTTTGACATGACAACCCCTAAAGGAAATCGTACAAGATCACGGACCATTAAACAGCTCCCTGTCGGCAGCGAAAGCGAATGCCCGCAACTAGAAGAAACGGAGCAGTGTGTTTCTCAAGGAGACGGTGTGGCACCATGTATTACGTAAGTTGATTCATTTCAGTGCTCCCTATACTAGAAGTAAGAATTTCTATGAGGTGTATAGGGCTGGTAATGTAATAACAATCAAATTGTTATTAAAGAATATGGTGGGTGTTTTGTTTGGTTGGTTTTATTATCCTTTGCTTAATTTGTGCTCTTCTTAAAAGCCTGAAGTCTGCCAATAGCTGTTGTTATAGTGAAATCGCTTCCTAAATACAGGAAAAATAACAAATCCATATTTTTTTCATTAGTGTTAACTTAAAAGAGAACAGTTGTGCATATGCAGGGACAGTTGAGATGAAAATAAATTATATTAATTTGACAGTAATCTTTTCCTTACGTAACATTTCTACCAGAATCATTATTATCTGAAGTAGTTGTCTGTTTGCAGACAAATTGCTGAACATAGGAAAGAGGTGATAAACATCTGTTTAGCAACCAGGCTTTTTTAGTGAGATTCATATTCAGCAAAACAAAGGCAGGACTGGGCCCCAAGTGGAAAATGGGAGAGGCTAACAGCAACAGTAAATAAATAAACCCTGTTTAAACTTTAGGAGAAATGACATCAAGCACTTTACAATTCAAGAGGTTGCTGTAATCCTCATCAAGTAATTGAGATTAATATTGAAGTCCCAACTGTTCTTTTTCTTTATCAGACTGGGAAGAGGGTCTGGGGAAATGTCATTTGATGCTAAGCATCTTTGACTGCAGTACATATTTTTCATTTAAGAGTGGAAATGTCATCTTTTTCCATCTCCAGCCACATTAGGAATCAGTTCGCTTGATTTCGCCTTAAAGTACTTGCTAGATAGAGAATTCTGTGGCATTTTTTTGTGGTTTGTAATCCTGATTGGGGTCTTTAACTACAAGTCACGGATCTTCTTTCCTGTGCATTCACTGATTAGAAAGCTCATAGCTTCTTATCGTTCATCAGTACCCAGCAGGGATACTTCAGTACTGTAGAGCCATCTTCCTCTTGATGGTGAGAAAGGAACTTACTGAAAGGTTTTTCCGAAGTAATAGTAGAAAAATACAATTAAAGTTTTGCCTTGATATTCAGGAGAAACTTCTGTCTCTCTTATCAAAGATGGGCAAGAGGCTTTTGGGTGTGGTTTTGGGGGGTTGGATCGTTGTGGTTTTTTCCCTGTCCTCTTCTGGCTCTTATCTTTCTTGGTGTGCATATTTCTTTGATATTTTGGCTTTGGTTCATGTAAATTGTCTAGCTCTAAACAAATTCCAAGAGTCACAATCTTGAAAGTTAGCTTATCTGAACATAGGCTATAAGTCTCTGTAGATCAAATTTTTCTTCCCTCTGATAAAATATTTATATGTGCAATATATTTCAGAAATTGAACAGAAAGTAATTATTTCAAAAGTGAAATAACAGAGGAAATGTTTCCACCCACGTAAAACATCAAACTTAACACATGTCTGTGTACAAGAAATTGTGGGGCTTAGGCCTTTTAGAAAACTGTTGAAGCTATTAAGGTGTTTCAGCTTGTATAGCTTAATGCTGTGTAAATGCTGTGCTGGGTTCTAAAGACCCAATTAACCAAATTTGATCCAGGTATGGTTGGCGGACCACAGAGTGGACAGAATGCCGTGTCGATCCTCTCCTTAGCCAACAAGACAAGAGGCGAGGAAATCAGACGGCGCTGTGCGGAGGTGGCATTCAAACCCGAGAAATGTACTGTGTGCAAGCTAATGAAAATCTCCTTTCCTATTTAAATACCCTCAAGGAAAAAGAAGGTAAATTTGTTTCACTTGCAATTGAATTAATATGAAATCAGAGCACTTCAGCATTCCAGAGCTCCTTGAGACACGTTTTCTTCTGTCATGAGTGCCTTCTTACCTTGCAGGTTACAGTTATTTTCTGGTTCCTCTGTGGTAGCAGAGGTTTCATTCTCTATGCTGCAAATATTGGTTCCTAGTTAAAAATTACTATTTCTTAATATCTACTGAAAAATATAGTCTTATGTGAAGGATGTCACTCAATAGGAAAGAACATGGGAAGATGGGTCAGAAATCCTAGATTAGCTTCCTTCATCTGCTGTAGATTTTCTGTATGTCCTTGAGCTGGGTGGTAAAACTCTGTGGTCTGATGTGCAGATGGAATATGTCGATTCTGACATAGAATCATAGAATGTTTTGGGTTGGAAGGGACCTCCAGAGCCCATCTAGTCCAACCCCCTGCAGTGAGCAGGGACACCATTACCAAGATCAGGTTGCTCAGAGCCCCGTCCAACCTGGGCTTGAATGTTTCCAGGGATGGGGCCTCCACCACCTCTCTGGGCAACCCGTTCCAGTGCTTCACCACCCTCATTGTAAAGAATTTCTTCCTTACATCTAATCTAAACCTACCCTGTTTCAGTTTCAAACCATTACCCCTTGTCCTATTGCCACTGTCCCTACTGAAAAGATTCTCCCCCTCTTTCCTATAGGCCCCCTTTAAGTACTGGAAGGCTGTAATCAGGTCTCCCTGCAGCCTTCTCTTCTCCAGGCTGAACAAGCCCAAGCCTAATACAGAAATGTGTAAAACATTACTGTAACTAATTCTCGGGAAAATGATTTTTTTTTTTCTTGATTTTGTCGTGTTCTTGAATCACTTTGAAGACTTTAAGCCACTATAATTTTGTGGGTTTGTTTCCTGAACTGAGAGAACAGATTATTCCTTGTCACTGTTAGTCTCTACAGCTTCTTAAGAAAAGAGGGAATAGCTTAGTAGGAAAAAAATCTTTAATTCGTTTGGTAATATAAGTGCTGAAAAACAACAGTTGAGTATTTTATGGTATTACTTCTTTTGCCTATTAATGCAGGACTATAGATTTAGAAATTAGTGAATTAAGCCAAGTGCATTTAGCTTGTTAATTAAATTTTCTCCTCTTATGTAGCTCTTTCATATGTACACACATTATTTTTAAAAAATAAATCAATAAATGCTGCCACATACTCCAGGAAAAGTGACATCATTATACAAGTCATGTGTAATACAAGATTTAGACCAGAGATCACCAAATTGCAGGCTAGTGAGGTTTTTGCTGTAGGTTAAAGGTAGTCTCAATCTTACTGTAGAGGTAGAGTTTGTGGGGAGCATTAATGCCGGCATCTATTTCAGCATGACTGCTTGGGTCAGTAGGGTGTGACTTGTGTGCTCTGTGGGCCCCACATCTGTATTTATTAAAGAAGCAGCTTTCAAGCTGCTTCATTTAATGCAAATCAGCTTCTGCCCAAGGGCTTTTAGTAAATCGCCTCTGCCGAACAAAGTTTAGATGCCTCTGCCTATAGAGTGGAGGAGTAAAACCTCCCAGCAAAGGAGAAGTAACAATAAAATCAGTGGCAGCTTACTGTTCAGAATGATGATTAGGATTTTGGTAGGCTGTGAAGTCTCGCTGGCTTAGGCGGGTGTGAAATCTGCCCTTATCAGAGTGTGACAGGAATATGCAGAGCCCATCAGGAGGTAATCTCTGCAGACCCCGGAAAGCTGATTAAAATGTAACTAGTCTTTGGATGCATAAACATGAGGACAATTTTTCAAGAGCTCAAACTAAGGGTGAAGTAGGTCTTAGTTTAAAAAGGAGCTCTGGGGTGTTTCCGTATTAGGGGACACATTTTAAGGAGAGCTACTTCTCCACTCATCCTCCCTCTCTTTCCCCTCCCATCTTGGATTCAGTGGGGGTGAGAGCTGCTCTCCAAGCACCCCTAGGAACAAGCAAATCAGTGCCTCTAAAAATGATAACATTTGAAAACTAGGAGTAATTTCAGGCTGGGAGAAAGCCGTGGGAGACACCTAGCAGTTTTAACTGTGGGGAAACGCCTTCATTTCCGTGTAGTTTGCTGTTGGTTGTAGTGAATGCTGTCTCAGTAAGGCTGCTTTGAAGACCTCCGTTCTCATTTACTCATGGTGGCGTTTCCCTGTTATTTCAGAAAGTCAGTCACAGAGCAAGTCGAAGGCTAGTGCTGCACCTCTGCTATCGATCACTTTTGAAATAACAGGTAGGTAAATTAAGGCTTCTGACCTGGCCTTTCAATTAAAAGCATGTAAAGGAGGCAACATTCCTTTTGGAGGAACTACATTGGCTGTATGTGTATAATTAAGATGTTTATATAGCTCTGAAATAGTTTAATGGGTTTGTGCATTCTCAGGAAACTCAAGATTAGTTTGAAAGGCCTGAACTCAAAAAATGAAGTTCACGAGCCAGCTAGGACCAGGACAGTTCCCACTCCTGAATCATTTCAGCAAATGACTTTTTCCTCCCGATTCTGAGCGCTGGGAATCAATTAGCTGTGTCCTTCACAGCTGCTATTTCCAGTCCCTTTTGTAGTTTTAAAACACTGAGTTAGAGCCCCAGTAAGAATTTGAACTTTTAATACTTAGCTGAATCAGGGTCCCTCACATCATTCAGGTCTGTATTACCTCCTGTCAGAATTCCTAAATTTAGACTTGAGGAAGAAGAGGGAGTATTGGGTATAGTGATTAGGCAGCTGAAAATCAAAATTCCTGGAGGCCGCTGTCATTCTGCCATTTACTTGCCACTGTCTTATATTGTTTCATCTCTCTTCACATATTTAACTGGTGTAGTCATGAAGTTTCTCTCATGGTAAGCATATGAGGTAGATTGTGTCATCTTTTTCCGAGTAACTTTAAAGCCCTTGATGCAGAATGAGGATGGGAAGAAAATTCCTTTTTGGGCATAAATTTATTCCACATCTACAAACACACACTTGTTGCCCTATTAAACACAGAGGAACTGCTTATGTGCGTGGGGTTGTACAGTTGCTTAGAGGATCAGGTCCTGAATTATCTGCTGTCTTCTGAGGACAGCATTCAACATTATAGAAAATGGGGGAAAAATATGTATTCTTTCATTGTTGGTCATAATGTATTTTGGGCTTGGGCTTTTCTTCCTTTTTTTTTTGAGTGAGACTGCTTCCCTTGGAGAAATTTATTTCTGTTGTTTACTGTGAAACCAGTTCAACAAATGACCAGAAGGATGAATACGAAGTTGTGTCTGCTTATGCTGCTGCAGTCACATAGGAGTTCGCTTTCTTTGCCAGCCTGGTGGTTACTGGGCACTCCTCTGTTGAGGGTTCCTGGAGAAGAATGGGGAGTCTGAGACCTCGATAGATGTAGCAAATGCTTAAGAACAGAACTGTGAGGTTTTTTTGGTTCATTTTAAAATGCAATAATTCAGGGAGGTGTTTTGCAAGGGTATAAAATATATTCAGCTAAAATGTCCTCATATAACTGATTTGAGGACAGGGACGTTTTAGTTTTTAGGTCACTAGCTCAAACCTGAAATTCATTCAAAACTGACTCTATTTTTTTACTTAGACTGAAGGAGAAGGAATGCATTTTGATAATCTCTCTCTTTTCTTCCCATTTTTGGCCCCAAATTCTACACAGGGCTTGTAGTATTATATACAGTCTAATCAGCATTCAGCATCACTGCCAAGGAATAAAGAACAATCTTTATTGCTGCCACAAAAGAGTATGAAAGGACAGATATAAGACAAGGTTTTAAACTGTACATTTCTGCATCCAGCATCATTTTCTCTCAAAGCGTGTTTGCTAGACAATAGCAGCAAAAGCTGAGCTCAGTTATTATTTTTTTAATGCTGGAAGAAATCCATTTAAATTAATAGGAGCAAGATGTTCATAACATACCCGGCAAGGCTAAGTTTTCTTATTTTATTATCATCTCAAAGAATTCTAAGTAATCCTGGGTGAAATACACCCTGAGTCTTCAATGATGAAAACATTTCTTTAATATTCTGGAATATAAGTTGTCTGTCCTACTGTTGAATTCTTTTGTTTTAAAGGCAATATATAACAGATCTTGTAGTAGACATTTATATATCGCTTACATTCTAAGAATAGTATTTCAAAAACATTTTGGCATATTGAGAGGTTTATTGATACCACTTACCAGTCCCCAAAGCACTTCTTTCTTCCCCTATGCTCTAATGAGTGACAGAAAAGGCAGATATTTGCAGTAGGTGTTTCCATGATATATTTATTTAACAGTGTTTGCTGACAAGACCTAGAATTCTTACTGGACAGATACCTCCAAAGAAATTGAAATAGCATTCCTATTACTTAAGTCAGCCATTTTAAAGCCAAACACAGTCACAATACTTCATATTTTAGAATTTCAGGACCACCACAAATTTAGTTTGAAGCCAAATGAATTGTGGCAGTAGCACAGTAGTAGCTTCTATTGGCAGAGTCGTAAAAAATCTGGTTGAGATATGGAACATCTGTAATATGAAAATCCGCTTCCTGATGAAAGATTTGTGTTATTTTTCTAAGTATTATCCCATGACCTCGTGTGATGGTAAGTGCTTTACCCTGGTGCAGGCTGGAGATGAAGCCAGGCAATCCCCAGAATGCTTTCTCTGTTCCCAGAAGCAAGGCTATGTCTCAGGGGTGTAATTGACCTTTAATTTCAGCTGTCTCACTTGGGCAATTCCCCAATTAAATCAAGGTTTAAGAAAGTATGGTTAGCCATTACTTACTGTGTTTCTTTTTTTTTTATTTCTTAATTTATGTTTGTATTGAATAGATTCTATTACAAACAAATTATGTTTATTTATATCCATGTTCTACACAAATATGCATATTATGTCTATTATCATGGATATTAGGTGTGCATGTCAAACTTATTGTAAGATTTAGTGTTCTGTCATAAAATTTAATTTCAACATAGCATTATGCAAATGTTGGAATATTTGTTCTTGTATTATTTTGTGCTAAGAGATTGGTGAGCTGGAGGCAGTAATGTTGAATGACTATCTGCCATCCTTATGCCTTCAGTACATGGAGCAGCACAGTGTAAAAGTGCCAAAGGAGGCAACATGGGAAAACAGAATAGGGAGGCTAATGATTTTTCAACCTCTTCCCCCTTAAAAAAATGAGAATTAAATAGTTTTTCTGTAACAGGAAGATCCTCTACTTAGAAAGTCTGAATGGAAAGAGACACATATATCTACAAATGAGACCATACTTTAACAGCCTGATGCTTACGTTACCGTTATATCTGTGGTTATTTATCTCATCTTTCAGAAGGATATTTTGTCATATTCAAAATTTATTTCAGAATATGTTTTGTTGGAGAGCTCTTTTAATCAAAAGAGACTATTTGTAGTAGTGGCAGAAAATTGAGGTAACTTTCCTGTGAAAAAATGCTGTGGGAGTAGGATGAGGTGTTTTAAGTTAAGGAATTGCACGGTTCTTCAATCAACCAAAGGGAATGAATATGGCAGACTTCACTTTGCCTTCTAGCAAATATTCTCTGCTTAGTTTAATATTTTGTCAAGTCCTATATTATGAAACATATATATATTATATACCTTACTCTGTAAGGTGCCCAAGTAAGGCGCAGAACTCTAATTCAAAATGTACCATTTTATTACAAATGAGATTTTAATTCAAGGTGCCTATTATTTGTGTATCCTGAGAATTGAAAAGAGTTAAGTATGGAAAGAGCAGGATGATTTTGGCCTGTTCCAGGTCTTATTGAGCCTTAAAGAACAGAAGAATCTGCCTTCAGATGCATCTTTATAGATTAATAATATTTTAATGAAAAAATAGTCTTGTACAGCATTTTAATTATTTA
>JMFS01085688.1:0-26721 GCA_000699545.1 Podiceps cristatus
CCAGCTCCATCCTGGCTGAAACCAGGACATTTAGGTATCCACATTTCACTTAATTTCTCTCCACATACATCTGAGGGAGTCCATTGGTTTGCAAGTTCTGGGAGGCAGTGAAAAGATTTAATGACTTGTATTTGAACCCATTGAATAAGTGGGATGAGGAAGCACAAAGAATATATGGCACCTGTTAAACATATTTTGAAAATATATAAAGAATATCAAGGGAGCAAATATTTTGGACATTTATCTCCCTATATTCCAATCATTCACCTCATCCTTTAAGAGGGATCTTTAAGATCCTTCTCCTATCACACAAACTGGTTCTTCCTTGTATCTACCGATGTATCAGGAATGCTCTATGCAATAGCTGCTTACCTGCATATAAATGCATCTTACAACGATTATGCAGAACAAACTTTCTTCTATGATTTTTCAGTGGACTCTAGTTTGCTATGCACAGCAGTTACCATGTTCTTGGATGATGAAATTAAGCAACGGAGGGTCTTTCAACCTTTTACCTTAACTAAAATTACAGTATTCATGTATAGAGTACTTCACAGAAATCATCAATAATGTGCTAGGTATTGTTGTGTAGTGAATGTGATATCTTTGAGACACGTCAGATCTGTCACTTGCAAGATGATGAATTTCTCTGCAATACTTAGTTGGCTGTTAGAAAATCTGATCCATTTTTCAGAGTCCTCAAATCAAGCCAGGACAGAAAAAAGGGCTTCTCTGGGAAAAATGTCCTCAAATTTACTGTCCAGTGAATCTGAAATTGTAATCAGCCTACACAGGACACCAGGTTCTGAACTTCATCAGTATGTGTTATTAAGCATCTCCTGGTAAGATGAATCTAGATTTCTTGAAGGCACCTTCAGACAGTCCATCAGAAAATTTTGAGTACTGAAGGTGAAATGGTCTGGCTTTGTCTGTTCAGGTGGAGATACATGGGTGTGTAGGTCTCAGAATTCAGTATCTGGTTTTGACTGCTTGTCTCTTGAATTGCTTTTTATTGTAAGACTATCTTCATTCATTTGAATATGCAGAAAACAGTTTTAGGATCTTGGTTTTCCAGCACTGCCTTGAACCTCCTTTGAAAATATAAAAAGAAGTCGCCAACAAATTAGGGACTTCCATCCAATATTTTTGATGGAACGTCTGCACACCCACTTTGTAGAGCTGTAAGTGAACATACAAGTTTCAAGACAATGTGAATTCTAACTCTCTGTCTTGATTTTTCTTCATTTACCTCTCCAGTCTATTTCTCTCTCAAACCACATGAGAACAAACGCAACCACTGAAGATGTGAGCTTGGTGAGGTGTAGATATTGTACCTTAAACAAAGATAACACTAATGAATTCACATTCAACCTTTTCAGCCCAGTGATAGAAAAAGATTTTCAGTCACTTTAGCCTGAGCTACATTTGCACTCGGGGTCACCTAAAGAAAAGGACAACACATTCATCTTTATCCTCCTTGAATTGTGGAACCACTCAGATAATCTATAGTGAGTTACAAAGTGAAATTAAATACCTTAAAATGCCATCTATCTGATCCCCAATTAAAACATAATCTTTTTAAAGCTGTCAATAGTTGCTGACCAGAATCAATAAGGGGAAGATTATGACTGGCACTTCTCCAGTGATCTTCAGGCAGACAGGAAATACATTGCTGTTGTCAGGTCAGCAGGAGACCCCAGGCAGAACTACATCAAAAACAAGTGGAATTTGAGATCCTCTGGAATGATCCTGCTGGGTAATTTTGGGGTTTATCGTGAGTTTTGTTGTTTTTTTATTTAAGTAAGAAGGAAAGGAATATGATACATGCAAAGGCTTTAAAGAAATAACCCTGGAGTCTTAAAATCATGACTCTTTAGAAAAGTATTTGTAAAAGAAGTTTTACTTTGATCCTTCTATATATATACACTGAAGTTCCTGAGTCAGATTCAGCCAGTGTCTTAAGAATCTGAGGCATACTTCCTTTCATTTGCATTTAAGAAATATAAGCTTACACTTATCTAAGTAGATCCTGGATATTTCTCATCACCGCTACAGGAGTTAAAGTTTTAACTATCTAAATCTAGTGTTTGACATCAGTGACGTGAATGATCCTTACTACAGCATGTAAGCTTAGGGTAAGAGGCCTAAACTACTTCTTTTCCTCCTGACCTACATTAGGATTGCATTTATTTCTAGGCCAGATTGGAAAGTTCAGGATAAAAAACTGTTTCCCGGTGTGCAGAGGGCTTAGTAGCCTTTCTACCCACAAGCTGTTGCTTTCCTCCAGCCTTCCACAGTACAGATTGTGGCACAAATGCTCCAACCTGCCTGTGAAGTTAGATCAGTCAGAGCAATACACTTATTGTACCGACAAAAAAATCACCAGAGTACTACCTCTCAAGAAAATTCTTTCAATGTAATCCATAACTGGTGTTAAGTTTTTCAACAGTCCTTACAACTACATGCAGAAGAATGCCTCATACATCTGAATTTTCCCCCTCTTGCTGCAAAACTAAGGAATTAAGCTCTAGACCCAGAAACAAAAGCTACTGCAAAGTTCCAAACTTACCTAGACCTTAGGAATGGTGATCCCAAGTACTTTCTCTGACAGAATGTCTGTGAAACACTAAATCGTTTCATCTCTCTGCATCACTTCCCATCTGCAGAAAAGTGGGTGACAAATCTTCCATGCCTCTGCTGATCTGGGGAGAAGCACAAGGATCATTCAAAATGTGGACTTGATAAGCACCTAAAATCAACAGAAGCAAAGCTGGGGTCTAAAACTGTTTATGTGAGAAAACACATAAGGAATTGTAGCACAAACGTAATGTGCTGAAACAGCACTTTTAGGTGCTGCTTGCATTTAAGTGGGTTGATGAATGACATATCTGACTTTTCTCACTGTTATCCATCATTTAAATATAAGCTTTAAAATGACCAGTTTTCTTACAAAACTTTGTGATATTTTGCAAATAATTTGGGCAAGAAGAACCCTTTGCAAATAAAACAGTCCATTCTGAAGTTGCTTTCTCCAAAAACCTTGTGAAGCATAATATGTCGTTGTATTTTCCTAACCACAGGAAAACTGACACAGAAGTATGCATAGCATCTCAAAACACAATGGCAAACTTGCCAGTATAAAATTTCTGAAACCAGTCTGGCCCTGTTCTTTTTATAGGTGTGGTTTGAACCCCTGCAGATCTGCATATTCCCCTGCAGATTTCTCTGATATTTGTCACTTCTGTTATTTATTGGATGGCATTATGATAGCATTTGTTCAGAGCACAACTTTTCTGTCTCGTTAGAATGGCAGAGACACGATTTCCTACAAAATGACTGCACTGCATTGACGTTTTGTAGCTCCTCTCTACTTGTTAGCAGGACAGAAAATGCTGCTGAAACCACACAAAACTGCATCTGGGCAAGGTTCGTTTCAAAACTAACTCATCCTACTCATAAAACACATACAAATAATTTAGTTATTGCAAAGTTACAGTTGTCAGCACTCAACTAGCAGAACATGTAACACCACAATCACTACCAAACTTCATCCAAAACCTAAAAAGAAAAAAAAACTACTACATGTTGTCCACCATTAAATTCAATAATGTCAGTCTTTTCTGGGTTTTCTACTGCTTTCTCTACCAAACTTTGTACTCAAAAGTAAGGCTTTATCTTCTGAGAATAAGGTCCCTTATTTGGAAGCAACATTTTCCAAAATCTTTTGTCTATATAAAACTGCTACATATGACAAATAAACAGCGAAATAAAAATAAACCCAGATAAAGTGACTAGAAACAGACTTTGGATACAGACTGTTTCTTAAAAGAAAAAAAAACAGATCTTTCTCATTTTTTCTTGATCAGAGGAAAACAATGATAAGAAGCAAAACCATAATATTCCAAAATGGTTCGCAATTCATGTTATGACTTACAGTGAAGTGACATTCATATCAGAAGGGCAGAGAATATCCAAAACTTAGGCACCTACTTTGATAGTAAGTAGAGGATTCTGGTGAAGAGGAAAAATCAGGCCTGGAAAAAAAAAGGAAGTTGCTTCCAGATTTTTTTCAAAATCTGACTTTAACCAGACAGATTTGAAAATGTTGGCGTATGCATAAAGGAAATTCTTGTCCTGTCTTTGAACGTGAAGTATCTCACTGTGTGTTTCAAATGGTATTTTAATGGTTCATCAATACATTATTAATTGCAACAAACAAAAAAAAAGAAATCAAAGAAATCAAAAAAAAAAAATAAGCCAGTTGTAAACAGCTGCAACCTCTTGTTCTCCTTAATCATTTAATTCCGTGCACCTATATTGAAATTTCACACTATGTCTTAGCAGGGCATAGTCACAGCAAAACACTAGAATGCTGATATTGTGCTAGGTCAAGAGTTAAGTAAGTTCATTCCACCCCTGCTATTTTGTGTTTTAAAGCAGTCCTTACTCTAGGCAGACTCTCTCTGTTATTATTACCTCTTGAATGATAAGAGCTGGGATTGACCTTCAAAAGAGATTTAAATGGCCTTATCCGAAAAACAGTCTGTGAACATCTATAAACTAATGTGCTGCCTTTACACCTACTTTCTCAGAGAGGAGGTGTAAAGGCAGCACATCAAAGTCAGCGAGGAACTTACAATAATGGATTTCAAAGTCAAAAATCTAATGCAAATCTAAGTATTTGCTTATAGACCCTTTGAAGTCTTGACAGATTAAGTTTAGAAGTATTTTCATAGATGGTATCTACATAATCTAATAGAGATGATTTCAGGAACTGAGTCAATGTCTCCAGTAGATGTTTAGATTATGGAACATCATTTTTCAATAACATTAATAAAGAATACATTTTTGTTTAATTTCTTTTAAGTTTATAGCACAATGCTGAGCATGATATTCTGTATCTGTGGAAAGGTTTTTATCTCAATAGAAAAAACTGGCAGATGCACAGGATAAAGGAGTTCCATCTCTGTTACGTTTATATAATGTAATTGACTTTGTTAAAGGACATTTAGGTGTTGTTTGATTTACATCCTATGTCAGCTTAATGCATCAACCACGTAAGGTTCCACTTGTTTAAATATTTCATTTTAAAAGGTGCAGTAAGCTCATAACTTCACCAACATCCACTCTTCCCTGACTAAAATGGATCCTCCAGTTTAATCTATTGCACTAGAAGTAAATGAAGACTTCACTGTTTCCCTTGACGGAGGAACTGAGGCTGTCATATTACTTCTTGCTGTTGAAGTTGAAGAAAGTACTGGTAAAAGTGTGACAGTAATGATATGGTATTTTTCCTTTTAAAAAATAAGACTTAAAACGTAAAAATGAAAAAAAAAAAAAAAAAAAACAGTAATGCTTGTATAGTTTATTAAAAGCATTCTCTAATGCTACTTTTGATATCAGAACTTTTCTTTTAAGTAAAAAACAAACAAAAAAAAAAGTATTTGTTCTTTTTCCAGGTTCAGTTTGATTTATGTTTATTTGTTAACATATTATCACAGAACTCTTTTCAAATTAGATACACTTACAGCTGTTGGAATTACTTAAAATGTGTTTATAGACCTAGTCTGCACCAGAAAAGTTTTCCAGGTTCTAGCATGCCAGAAAAAAACCTCCTAGTGTATGCACAGTTAAATATCCAGATAGAAGTTCTTTTGCTGATATATTTATATTTCATTAAGGCTTTTGCTAACAATATTACAAATAAATAAATAAATAACAATCTTAACCATCATAGCTTTCCAGGAAATCACTGGCATAAACTGAACTTGTTTATACTTTTTCTTACATTTCTTAAGATTTTAGAAGACCTCTGTTCCCACACAATCGCATGAGTATACCTACTATAAATTACAGCATTTTAAAACAAACTTTGCAGTCTTAGCTCTCCAAATATTTTTAGAAAGAGCAATTTTTCACCCCACCTTTCTGAACATGGGTAAACTGAGGCTCTGAGACTGTGTGTGTCACACTAAATAATGTAGACTCTCTAGAAAGAAGCAACCTGGAGATCCCAACTTCTCTCTTACAATTTTCTTCAATCTACAGATGGGTAAAACTACACAAGATAGAGAACACTGCCAATTCAAGTCCTCAGTCTCTTGCATGCAGGCTATCAGATAACACAGTCATGCTGCCTTTCTTTGGGCCTTACATGGATTTTTTATTACATACTCAGGAAAAGTGGGGCAGAGAAATGGGACTGTAATCTTTTGTGTGTCTCACAATATTATAAAGTTACTTAATACCTGCAAAGATTTGGAAGTGTTAAGTGCCAAATATTATCAGATGTGGGCTTGAACAGAAACACCTGTTCTAAACTATGTATACTCAGGGAACTTGACTGCTTCCTGTAACAAAGTATACAGAGCAAGATTTTAAAACTGAAGTGATCTTGAAATCTGACTTAGTTTCTGGATAGGCCATTCTCCAGTTTTAGGAGTTAAACTACCTAAACAAGCAAATAAGCTATTTTGCTTTTGTAAATTGCAAAATTATCTTGGCTAAACTCCAAGCACAAAGAGAGAATATATTTTGTTCATCACGCTGCCTGCTCCTTTGAGTCCAAACTAGAATATATATGAATACACTTTCCTTCCTTCTTTACTAGTAGGTCTATCTAAGACAGCAATAGATTGAAATGGAGATCTGGGATTTTTACCTTTCACAGCCTGGATGACTGGAATAAACCATTTCATATCTCCCTTCACCTGTTTTCTGGTTTTAAAATGGAGATGATGACACCAGGTTCCGCAGCTCTGGGATCCACAGAATTTTCTCCACATAGGTTGGTATTATTTCATTTTCTGTTTCAGTACATTGGTTCTTTTTTCCATTGTCACTGATCTCCAATTATGTGACGACTTCTGTGTTAGGTTACATGCATACCAGACTGCACAAAGTGCCCTAGCTAGACCACACTTGCTTCTGGATAGATGACACGTGTGCGAAGGTTCACAGCAAGCCCCTTCTCTCCCTGGGGGTCAAGTGAAACTGCAGGGTTATACAAGTGCCCTAAGCAGAATTATGTTTACCCTTGCAGTGGGGATGAGGGACTTAAAACATCAAGTCATGTTTGGCACTGTTGCCCTGGAGTGCTCGTTTTTCTTTAATAAATTCATCCTTTCGAGCTATTTTTTGGGGGAGAAAAAAAAAAAACAAAACAAAACAAAACAACAACTTCCTTCTTCATGCTTGTGTTTGTTTTACTTTTGAGGTGTGATCAAAGTTAGTCCTGGCCGTGTAATCATTTAATTCATTTTGGCTGCAGTTTCAGCCTCCTTTGAAATGTATCCCTTTTCTCTTGCCTGTGACAGCCAAACTTTACCTCCAGGTAGTAGAGGAGGCTTACAAACTCTTTTATATCTCACATCTGCTTTCAGCCCATTAATCACCCAGACTGTAGACAGTTTCTTCCCTCTCTTATAGACTGTGACTTTGTCTAGACTAGGAATTAAAGGGTGAATTTTAACATGGTCCAGCTAACATGTTTAAATGTGGACCAGGCTGTGTATCCTTTAACTCATGTTCAACTGGGCAAGTGAAACACTTAGGAAGAAATTATGCTCCAACATGACAAGTTTAGCATGCGCTGAAAGATGTCCTCCCTTAAATTTACCTTTAAATTACAGGTAAAATCTCGGTCCTTACAAAGTCAACATAAATTTGCTTTTGACTTCAAATGACCCAGAATTTCCTCCATAACTTTAAGAATAGATTAATTAAAACAACTTGCATAAGAGCATCTAGTTCTTACTACAGCTCCAATTTAGGAGCTCAGAAGAATTACACCGTGATTCCATATCGTTAGGGACCCAACTCCTTTGTCGCTGTGGCCCAACTGCACAGTGATATTTAATCAGACTTCCTAGCTGTGGAAGCTCATAAGTAAAGCAGTAACCAGCCTGTCAAGTACTGCTTCAGAAATAGTAGCCAATTTACCTTTTAAGTTTAATTGCAGGTCTACCAATTTTACTCTTCTTACACTCCTGGCTGCTTATTGCCATCTTTCTCCAAAGATTTCCTTTCAGCTGGGATAGAAGTCGTCTACTCGATCAGGAGTAGTCCTGCCATCAGCAGTTTCTCCCCAGCCTCCAGTGCTCATTTTCATGTCCCAACCTGGCACTCACTCAACTGTCATGAATACTGAACCAGTCATTTGTATTGCTATGCTCTCACTTGGGGTGCTGAAATATCTAGCAGAGGAGAGCTAATCTGGGGAGGGGGGAACGTTTGTGTTTTTCAAATCAATTAGTTCTTGGGCATAAAAAGCAAAATTAACACTAATCATTTATTTACCAGGTTCTGAAGAGATGTAACAGAGGGATAGAAAAGGGATGAAGGACCAAGGAAAGGGGAAGAAAACTGTGATGGAGGACACAGACAGGCTTTTGTGTATGGTAACCTTTTCACCAGGCACATGCAAAGCCCTCAAATCACTCACGTGTAGACAAAGCCAGTGAGTTAGTGCGGGATTGTACTCCTGTTTCTGGAGTCTGAACTTTTAAAAGTGAATTAGGAATGACAGAAAAATGGCTCCTGCCAGCTTTCACCTCCTAAGAGAGATAAGGCCAGCATTGCCTCTGCTCTCTGATTTTGGAAGAAAACATTTTGTTTTAAAGTATTCGTTTGATTAATAAGCTTTGTATAAATGATTAATAAGCCATCAAAGTCTTTAATATAATTTTAACTTGGGTTTTGTTTACTCTCTATTTGCCATCTAAAAAATGTTTATGCAACATTATGAGGCAATGCATATTTATCAAAGACTGTAGGTTAATGGAGGATGATCAGGAAAGCAGAGCAAAAACATGATTTGCCTATTAAGTTGAATTAGGAGAATTTGGAGGAAAAAAGCATAGTAACTGTTACTTAACATCTGCCAAACCATAATCATCATCTTATATCAATGCAGTGCCTTCTGCCCCAAACTACACTGCAAGCTATGAGAGAATCATTTCACATTACCTTCAAAACACATCCACCTCTTGAGTGGCATATAGTAACTATGCAGCAGCCTCACACAATAATTTTGGCTATTAAAATGAACTCAAACACAGCATCAGAGTGAAACAGTCCAAACAATGTAAGGCAGAGTACTGCTAGCCAACTGGAATATAATCAAGACATAAGATTATATATTAGTATTTTTTTAAAAAAAAAAAAAATATGTGGCATATTGTAATACTTCACAAATGACCAAACTCTGGTCACAGGGGACTTAATGAAAACCAGTACAGGACAGACACATTGCAGACTCACATGGAACTTCCCCTGTCTTGCATTTTGCACTTTCCACCTCGTCTCATAGGTGCTGTGGCGTGGCTGGGTAGACATACATCAGCAGCAACCAGGAATACATTACAAGGACGGTAATCCCTGCCAAGCGGAGCTACACTCTCTCTTTTTGTTGTTTGATTTTGCATGTATAATGAATTTCACAGAAGGTAATATCTGCTCTCCAGATAACAGGTCTGCACTGGAGAAAGTAACCATAAAACTATGTTAATGTGACCTTGAAGTTACAAAGTGTAGGACTGAGGCATACCAGACACTCAAGCAATGTCCATTACTTTATAAATTCACCTTCATGCTAAGTTAATGAAATTATAGTTTTTCCATATAAGACACTGATCCATGTTGCCAACACAGACAACATGCAGGCCTTTTTGATTACCTCTCATTGCTGCTAAGCTGTATCTCAGAAGGAACTTTCCTATGGTTTACATATGCCTGTCAAACTGTCATGATCTAACAGCTCCAGAAATCCAAAGATCAGTCTCTAAGATTGTGCTAAAACTCCAGGGTGACTCGACCCTGAACTTTGGCACAAGCCTGCCCTTTCCTTCACTGTTCCTTCTCACCCACCCAGAACACATGCATCAAATTAACAAGGAATGGAACATTTTGTAAATCATAGAATGGCTTGGGTTGGAAGGGACCTTAAAGATCATCTAATTTGAACCCCCCTGCCCTGAGCAGAAACACTTTCCACTAGACCAGGTTGCTGAAAGCTCCATCCAACTTGAACACTTGAACACTTCCAGGGATGGGGAACCCACAACTTCTCTAGGCAACTTGTTCCAGTGCCTCACCACCCTCAGAGCGAAGGATTTCTTCCTTACAGCTAATCTAAATCTACCCTCTTTCAGTTTAAAGTCATTACCACTTGTCCTATCATTACACGCCCTTGTCAAAAGTCCATCTCCAGCTTTCTTGTAGGCCCTCCTTAGGTACTGGTCTCCCCAGAGCCTTCTCTTCTCCAGGCTGAACAGCCTGTCTTTGTAGGAGAGGTGTTCCAGCCCTCTGATCATCTCTGTGGCCCTCCTCTGGACTCGCTCCAATAGGTCCATGTCCTTCTTGTGTTGGGATCTCCAGAGCTGTACACAGCACTCCAGGTGGGAGTCTCACGAGAGACAATCACCTCCCTCAACCTGCTGGCCACACTTCTTTTGATGCAGCCCAGGATACAGTTGGCTTTCTGGGCTGCAAGCACACATTGCCAGGGTCATGTTGAGCTTCTCATCAACAAACACCCCGTGTTCTTCTCCTCAGGACTGCTCTCAATCCATTCTCTTCCCAGTCTGTATTTGTGCTTGGGATTGTCCCGACCCATGTGCAGGACCTTGCACTTGGCCTTGTTGAACTTCATGAGGTTTGCATGGACCCACCTCTCAAGCCTGTCAAGGTCCCCCTGGATGACATCCCTTCCCTCCAGCATGTTGACCACACCACACAGCTTGGTGTCTTCAGCAAACTCACTGAGGGTGCACTCAGTCCCACTGCCCATGTTGCTGACGCAGAGGTTAAACAGCATCGGTCCCAACACCAACCCCCAAGGAACATCACTCAACACTAGTCTCAACTTAGTCATTGAGCTGTTGACCACAACTCTTTGAGTGCAACAATCCAGCCAACTCCTTATCCACCGAGTTATCCATTCACCAAATCCATGTCTCTCCAATTTAGAGGCAAGGATGTCATGTGGGACAGTGTCAAATGCTTTGCACAAGTCCGTTTCATGAGTTTCATTCAGTTCTGTGGCTTAGCAAATTTTATGCATGTTGCTAGACTGGGAAGATCAAGTTTTAACATATTCTATAGTTTTGGTCTATATAAAATCATAATTTTTTCATTAATTCTCATGAAAGTAAGACTGCAAGTATGTAAGCACTTGGGAGATTTCAAGCGTTTATCTACACTCACCTCACCACAGGGCAAACTGGACTCAAGTTTGGGTTTGTTGTTTTGTTTTGTTTTGTTTTTTAATTATATAGCCGTTGAGCATGTTTCACCATCATGAGTTGTGGTCATGATTAGGACTTTCAACTAGTGTGCTCCCATATGAAGTGCACAGTCCAGCTCGAGAATAAAGGAACAAACATACTGTTCATCTAAAGAAAGTCTAACATGTTGAGTACACAGTTTACCTTTACATTAATACAAATAGGAAGCAAACATTTTGTATATTAGATTATATTCTGGAACTTAGATGGTAATTGCAGCAAATATAGTGGATGTTAATGTAGTCAAAAGACCTGATGAGAGTCATCACTTCAGCTACAGTTCTTTGTTTACTGCCTGAAAATGAAGACTGCAGACAGAGATGGGAGACTTCAATGTCAACTGGAATTATTTGGGGTTTATCATGGAGTAAAAGAACTCAGAATCTCATCTCGCTGTAGTGAAACAAGTTCAGGGAAAACAACAGAAGAGGACAATGCAATAATACAATACATTCACATTAAATCAGGTGTTGTCTCTTGTTAGACAAAGGTTAATGCATCATCAAATCAATTCTTTTTTTTTTCCTTTGGCGAAAATCATATATTTTATTCTCTGCCCATTTCCACTGAGAGAGTAGTCAGAAACGTGTGTTCTGCACTGCAACAACCAAAAGCTTGAGCACCTTAAGAAACCACACAGTTGGAACACACTAACAACAAAAATACACTTTTTATTGGGTTTGACTTACCTTAAATTTTAAATCAAACTAAAGCAATCACATTTTTAAAGTCTGATCAGCTGAGAAATAAGGATATTAAATATGATTAAATGTGATTGCATTTGAGTGTAAGGACTGTTCTTCCATTACTACTTTGATTAAAAAAAGCAATCTGAGCTGTGAGGTAGAAAAGTTAAATGCAGCAAGAAAAAAGAAAAGAGCTTGAAGTTTCTTTCCTTTCTTTTTCAATATATGTTATTTCTTGTATGAGAAAATAGTATTATTTTAAGCATGCACTTTTTGAAAACTGAAAGAACATTGGCAAGGTTTCTGTTACTTAATATTCCTCCATGCTTCTTAATTATAGGAAATATGAAGATGAAAAAAAAAGAAGAATAAAAAGTTGTTCTTATGGGACATCTGGGAACAAGAATAGAAGATACATATTCAAATGAAAAGTGGACTGCAAACCTTAATTCTTAAGCTGGAATTTAATTGGTGCAATATTGAAGTTTAAAGAGTAATAAAGTTTTTGTCCTCAGGTTATGAGAAGAAAATTACCCGTAACATTTTTTTGGATTATAATATCTTAGCTGCTCCACTAGTCTATCTTTTTCTGGTATTATCATCATTACTACTCTGATCATTTTCTCTGTTTCATACCTTCACCTCTAAGCAATTTGAATGGTGCTGAGAACCCCAGTGAACTTTTCAGATGCAAGGCGGAGATCAGCCACTGATCAAAATGCACATGAACTGCAGAGTCTTCGGAGCTGTTTTCAGAAAGGCAAAATGTGTCGCTCCTAGAGATGAGATAAATGGCAAAACCAGCACAGATCACTCACTCTCACCTGCTAATTGAAAAGTTGGCTGCTGATCAAGAGCTGGCAGTGACCAGCTCAAGCCATCAGGATGCCAATATATGTTTTGACCTTATTTCTCCACCTCAAAAAAGATCAATCACAAATTAATGTTATATTAGTGAAAGCAAGGACTTTTATTGAAGAAGGAAATCTATAAAAATAGCATCCGACAAAATGGTGAAAAACAAGCTAGAGAGAAAACTAGCCTAGACTGGCACTGGAACAGTGTGTTTACTCAGTACAAGTAAGATAATCTGGAATCTTAATCATGTCTGAAACATGATAACACAAATCAGATCTAAAACATAATAACTGGTATATGAAAGGTTCATTTTGGTTTGGGTTTGGTTTGGTGTTTCTGCAGCAGAAGTTGCAATCAGTTTTCTGGTTAAAATATTTATTCTAGTTGGCCACTAAGTATTATCTTCACAGGCATACTGTATATTGTCATTTTTCCAAACCACTGAATGCAAGAAAAAATTTTCAAAAGGATTCTGGTTGTATGACAAAATGGTACATTAGGATGATTCTGAAGTAGAGAGATTTCTTTTTTTAAAAAACCCGTTTGAATACGTAAAAGCTCTGGGAACTGCACAAACGAAACTTTAGTCTCTGCATCTCTTACTCCTTGCTCTTCTCTTATTTTAAAAATGTTAAACGCAAACCACTGAACACAGTAATGTAACAAAACAATGTGATTCCTGGACATGGACCTCAGGTGGGTGTACATGCATGAATAGACGCCGACTGTGCATCAATCCTTCCCAATGCACACAGAGTGTCTGCCTGCATCCGTACACCAGGCATTCAAGCCTTAAAGGGGAGTGACACAAAGAAAATATACTGGTGTGGTCCAAGGACTAATTTTGGTTTGGTATAAGGAGCTCAAAAATGCTCACGTAGTTAAGAATGAGGGTTACATACCTGAAAAGCTTTAGGAACAGACTTCCATGATAAACAGTTGTGGATTAGGTAAACCACTCGTAGAACAGATGTAGTCTCTCCAAGTTTGACAGTCGTCTTTTACATCGGTAAGAAATACAAGGAAGCTAAAGATAACCCCTCTCCACTCATTTGCACACATGTGCATATACTTCCAGTTCCTGCCTTAAACTGAAAACACATCTAGGGAGAAAGGACAGACCAAAAGAAATGTGAGAAGCAGCATTTTACAGGCTACGATACTGAGGCCACTGCTTGACAAGCTCTGGTGATTTATGACAAGTGCCAGAAAGGTTATTGTTCCCACCTGCCTACTGTCCTTACCAGGCAAAGCGTCTATTCTTCAGCTACTGCCTCTGTTTTATGGAGGCTCACACAGCCTGGGAACTAGGGTAGTTGTGGAGTAGGCACACTGCCTGTTCAGTTTTCTCTGCTATGGCATCAGGGACTTTTTCAGTCCCCTCAGCAAGTACCACCACAGTTCATGAGTTACAGCATCAAGACACAGAAAGAAGTTGCTGAAGAAACACTTGCTGAGCTCAACAGTGCTGAAAAGCAGCAGGACAATCTCCAGCAGAATTAAAAATAGATGCTGAGTTTTATAATTCCAAGTCCATGATCCTATTAAAAATCAACACTTTCCATTACAAGAATGAAAAGAAGAATGATGCATAGTGACATCTCCAGAGATTCAGCTAAAATTCCTCAGGACCAGACAGCGCTTTGGAGGTAGCAAACAGTTTACAGTTTTCATTCTTAGACTTAAGCCTAAACCTTTCCAAAATGAAGGTAAAAAAACAATCAACCACCCCTCCTAAGAAAAAAAAACAAAGAAAACAAAAAAAAACCACAAAAAACAAACATAAAAACAAGGCACTCCAGGACACCGAAACAGATGGAGCATGCCAGCATTTGCTTCAGCAGGGGGAAAAAAAAAAAAAAAAAAAAAAGAAAAAAAAAAAAAAAAGACTTTATAATGGAGGCGCTGAAACAAGTTTAATTATAGAAGCATGAATGGCATCCCTATAATAAAACAAACTAAAAGTCAAATGAACATGCCTGCCCTTTATTAAAGAGCTGTGTGCATTTGTTCTCTGATATAATGCTATGGAAACTTACCTCCCTGTTACTGGTTCTTCTTACACTATCCTGGGTTTTACAAAAAAATGCAAAGCTCAGAGGCACAATGCTCTTGTAAAACTGAAGAGCATTTATTTCTCATATTTAAGCCTTGGTTTGCCAGGACAGCTTCACAAGACAAACAGTCTTGTTTTCATAAAAAAAGGAATTATATTCATTCTAAATTTCAGTGCCATCATGCTAACATTTCATATGAAGCAGAAAGTACTTCCCCACGTATCAGTATGAAAATGTGAAAGACGCCCTGGCTTAATGCTACTTTAAGAGATCAGAATTCATCTTTCGGTGAGTGTATCACTCTCTCTAGTACAACAGAATAAATTCATATTATTGTTCTGTGCCCAGGGAAATAAAAAGGCATCTCTTTTTCAGCATGCAAAGTAAATTCTGAGTGAATCTTATGATTTAGCAAGAGCATGGTGCAATATCTGCTGAAATCAGTGGGATTCTGTCTATTGACTTCAGAGGGCTTTCAAACATGCCCTGTGGTAGGAAGACATTTGTGACTCATTCACTATTAGCCTGAGTTTGTTGTCAAACACTAAAACACTTTATCTAAGAATCCTACAGATTTTATAAACCTCTATTTGGTTGTGATGGACTTAACGTTGTTCCAAACCTCTCCATTATTTACTCAATAAATTGGATAGATCTGATACAGAACTAAAAAATAAGACATATGCTAGTATTTGTAATGCCAACTAAATCTCCTGCTACTGCATTATTTCTTTTTCCTTATTTCTTCCTTAATATAAGCACAAACATTTCTATTTCAAGCAAAGCATTTGAGAATTATTTATTCCAAATAAGCTGCCAAACTTTAAAGCACCACCTTCGTCAAGAAGCAGGGTCACTAGACATTCTTTTACGAAGTAACTGTAAAGTGCCATTTAGGATCAGAGCTCCTTTGGTTCTCTGTCCAGGAGCCAGGTAGGAAGGTCCTACCTTCAGATGCTCACAGCCTAAGAAAAGCAAAGCCGATATTTTGGGCCCAAGATGAGAGTTATAAACAGAACGGCAAGTTGCCCCAGAGAAGCATGGGTGCCACTGAGAGCAGCTCCTAGAACAGCCCTGGCTCCATGCAATGGCAGCACCCTTATGCCAATAACTCTTCTGAGGAGACAGATGTGGTCCCCAGCTCATTTCAGCCTAAAGCGTTGTGCCTTTTTGTTCACCTTGAATATCGCTCCCATGGACCAAAAATAATATGACCCTCAACAGAACTATTTCTTCCTGATTAAAGCTGCAACACAAATGGACCAAAGCCAGAAAGTTTAAAATTAAGCTGACACTTTGTCCTTTAATTCTAGCTGTCAAGGAGAAGAAAAAGAAAAAAGAAAATCAGCTTCATAGAACAAATTTTCTAGCCTTAAGTTTTCATGAAGTTTCACTGTCCTGTTTTTTTATGGTTTGTGTCCCAAGCCTCTAATCACTCAGTGGGTTGAAATTTTTTTTTTTTTTTTTTTTTTTTCTTTTTTGGTTTTTTGAAGTGAAGAGAGGCAGAAGTCTTTAATGGAAAGTTCTCCAAGGCATATTAATTATTGTTCTGGGTTTGGCTGGCATAGAGGAGTTAATTTTCTTCCTAGTAGGTGGTATAGTTCCGTGGTTTAGGTTTAGTACAAGAATAATGGTAATAACACAGTGATGTGCTTTAAGGGATCCTGCTCTAGCAGGGGGGTTGGACTAGATGACCTCTAGAGGTCCCTTCCAACCCCTGCCATTCTGTGATTCTGTGATTCTCTGTTTTAGCTGTTGCTAAGCCGTGCTTCTACTAAGCCAAGGCCTTTTTGGCTTCCCGTGCTCTGCCAGCCGGGAGGGGCAGAAGGAGCTGGGAGGGGGCACAGCCAGCACAGCTGACCCAGCCTGGCCACAGGGATATTCCACACCGTGTGGCGTCACGCTCAGCGTATAAACTGGGGGGAAGCTGGTCGGGGTAGTCACTGCTCGGGGACGGGCTGGATGTCGGTCAGTGGGTGGACAGCAATTGCATTGTGCATCACTTGTTTTGTATATTCTTTTGTCATTATCATTAATATTATTATTCTTTCTTTGCTGTCCTACTAAACAGTCTTTATCTCAACCCAGGAGGTTTTTTCCGATTCTCTCCCTCATCCCACTGGGGGCTGGGGGTGAGCGAGTGGCTGCATGGTGCTTGGTTGCCAACTGGGGTTAAGCCACAACAATTATCTAAGAGACCAGAATGAATGCTTTGGTTAAATACATATTTATAAATCTTTTTTTAAATGTATATTATTTTCTAATGGACTAGAACTATTCTAAAGGCAGCCATTTCTGTCTGAGCAGGTAAATATATCTTTACAATTTTTGATTAAGTCACATTCTTTTAGTGATAAGGAAGAACAGCTCTCCTGATAGGAGTCCATAGTGTGCAGTCCTTCCTTACCTTCAGAGAATTCACCCAGAGACATCAGGAATCCATCACTTCAAACAAATTTACGCATCTCAGGAGTCACTAAAAATGTTGTACAAAGAGAGTGCCTAACTTACAAAGATTTAGGGGGAAAGCTCCTTTTCTCATCTGTCATAACAGATCTGTACCTTTAGGTTTATGACTGACTCAGCACTGCAACTCCTACCGGTTTCAGTTCTTAGACCAACTTGTGATTTACAATCATATGCTTTATATTCCCCAGGTTCTGCTCTGAGTAGGGGCTGACCAGGATAAAAAAATATATCTGACTCCAGCCAGTTATGTTGATGGTGGAAGGTGCTTGCAAACAAAATGCAAATTGATCATTTGGTCCATGTCATTCCTTCTTCTTCTAATCCCCCAGTCTCCTGGGCTTCAAAATTTGGATCCAAAACATGCAGGTTCTATCTACTGCAGATTTAAAGGCTTGCTGGTGAAATTCAAAAGTATAGGTATTGCTTCTGACTGATCACATTTTATTTAAGCCATATGCCATCCATGAGATCAAATGAAACCAGAGGGTAAAAACATGATATTAAGCAAAAAAAAAAAAAAAAAAAAAAAAAAAAGTCCTGCTTATCTAGAGAAATAAGTTTGGCTTTTTCTTTGAAAAGTAATTTGTTAGACAAATTCCACATAAAACTTTTCTGGGTTTATTTTCACATTCAAACACCAAACTACTAGAGGCTTTAGCGTAATTTCAGATTTTTTGTGAAGAATTTACACAGCTCTAATCTGCACATGTAACTTATATTGATGTCAATGGTTAGTTTACATAGGGATCAAGGGCACAATATGCAGTCAAGATCCCCTCCGCAGATAACCCAAACGCAGATTTTTGACCTTATGGCTCATCAGAGAAACTTAGATGTCAGAAGAGATATTGGTGGCCTAAAAATATTTACAGTCAAACCTCAAACAAATGTTCAAATCATAGAATAAACAAAAAAATCTTACATGGGGTTTATAACCATTTCATTTCTTTGTGCTATTATGCAACTTTTATTTTATTATTAAAATCTAGTTAAGATATAACATAGATTAATTTAAAACAGACTCTCAACCTGATTTCTATCTTTATGCTATTGATTTTGGTCTGATTTCATGCCTGCAGTTTTGGGAATACGTGTTGCCCTTTGGATAGCTTTGTCCATAACTGCCATGAAGTAACAGCAACATACCCAAAACTGCAAGCTCTGAAAGGCGTTTTGAGGCAGAACTTCACTTTACTGTGCCCACTTCTAGAGAGGGTGGTTCTCAGGTTTAAGTCCAGAGCACTGGAGAGAAGATGAAAATATTTTAGATTAACATGCTTTATTTGCCCTCATTTTCTTTTGCTAGAAACAGAGATAATACTTGCATGCACTTTTAAAGTTTCACCTGAAAGAACATGCAGCCCTTTTCCCAGAGAGCTTGCAAGACATGGTAAAGAAATACACTGTCTTCTCTGCCCTTACAAAACAGGGACCTACTGATGAGTTGATTTTAACCTGTCAGCCCCAACCAAAGCCCATGATTCAATTGCACCTTTACTTTGGTGAAGGCAGGAATGAAGATCCAGGCTTACTGATTGCTCACAGATAGTCTCTACTATAAAATGCAAGTTAAAAAGGAGAGGAGATCAAGGTGGGCATGGGCTTTGGAAAAACTGTTATCTGAAAATGAACTTCACGGCAGATACTCTCTCAAACTGAGCCCATGATGATCTTGTACAAAGCAGAACAGCTTCAGAGTTTTATTCACCAAACACTTTGGGAGATAACTTTGATAAAACTTTTATTTTAGGGAAAATATAGTTGGGAATAAGAGAACAGTCCAAACAGACCATAAAATCACCGATGCCCTGTGCTTTCAAGGAAAGAACAAAAAACCTGCTGTGATCTTGTATTAATTATGAATTGGGCCTCCTTGCGAAGGAATTTCATTATAACCTGGTCACTATGTTGTTAGACTTCAGAGTATGATGGCTTGAGTCCAACCCATTGTAATCTTTCTATTGTTATGACGAATATTCTTCTTGAGTCCAATTTTGAAAGGACAGTAAAAAATCTTTTTACTAAGAGGGAGAGAAATTTTCCAATTCCAAAAAAGTGTATGTGAAATTTAATATTATTAACAAATTACATTTCCATTTAATATTTTGCACTGTAATTGACCAAAATAATTACATGTGGCAATGTGAACCAAAGGCTTATTCTGAATTATATAATGTCATATGCAAAATAGAATTTAATCAGCCTTACTGGCTCCTCTATTATTTAAATGGGTAAAGAGGAGAGCCCGACAACATATGTAGCTATACTTTGTGTATATCTATCATAATCTTCTCTTTGATCCTTGCTAAACTACAGTCTTTACTTTTCCAGTTTTGTGCACTGTTAATTATTTCCAGGGCTTTTTATTTAGAACTTATTATTATTTTTTTTGTGAGAGAAGTCTGGCCATGATTGATGATAGCTTTCCAAATGAGGTGAATTAACCAATACAACATAGCATGATTGCTTCCTAGTCCTTCAGCATCATCTTCAGTGCAATATGCATCAAAACATTTGGTTTGCTTTATTACAAACTACTGCACAGTGTATGGAAGGTTATATAGAGCTGTCCACAGTTCCCAAGAATGCAAACTGATATTTTAAACTAGCGCTATGAATCAGAAAATGTATCGCCACATCTACATGCAAGGGGAAGAGTTAAGATTGTTCAACAAGTCTGAATTATATTTTTTTTTATATATCTATTATTCTCAGGTGTTAAACAGCAACATTCCCCTAATTTTTTTTTTTTTAATATTTCAAAATTTCTTATCAATACCTCACTGGAACTTTTATGGCTTGGTATGATGGACGTAGGTAACAAAATGAAGCCAGTATGTTAGATTCATCAGAGTGATATTTCTTTCTGTAAATCCTACATCATACCATTTTACCTGATTTCTTTACTTATTTGCTTTCCAAAGAATAAACCCAGGACTCAGCACAGTAAGCTACCTTCCCTAACCACTTGGGCCAGAAAATCATTCATTTCACAGAAAAGTTAGCATAACCTCTCTCCCTCCCTCAACACATACACACACGCACACAGAGCATGCCTCTCCTTGAGTGCACCTTTTACAAGCTTAGCAAAAAGCCCTACATAAACTGTACTGAACCACATGTCCAAAGCGTGCAATTTCTAAAGGGTCATAATTCAGTCAACTGCAAACTGACTTTTTCACCTGCAGAAGTGCACCTCGCCAGTTACAAATGTTTCTGTAGCCTGAACCAGCTTTCCGCTGCTACCTGTTTTGCTTAGAAGGCTATTCATAAACCAAATGGTCACAAGGATTTTGTTTGAATAAACAGAAAGCTCCATGTCTCCTCACTGTCCTCAGAGTAGCTCAAATTCCACCTCTGCCTCCATCTCTCCAACAGTTTTCTTTTAAATCATCTCAGTACAGGAAATTTTGGCTCGAGAGGTGCCATTTTCAGTAACTTATGTATAACAAAAGGAGCAAGGACTAAGCACAGAAGAACAGCATTGGTATTATGTTAGCTGTGACTTGACCTGACTTGACAGATTTATATTTTAATGTGGATTTCCTCCCACCAGGGAGATTGTTATGCCCCATAAATCCAATATTCACAGAACTCCAGTATTAGCTAGTACTGCAGGATGACAAACACTAGTGGCAAACACAGCTTGCCTAGGAACTGAAGTCTTTGGTATTGGAAAGAACCCAGCCATCCTCCCCACACAAGCAAACAGCTGTCTCTCCCAGCCACAAACTCCCAGTAGCACCTGAGGCTAAAAAGCACATTTAAAATTGACAGGGTTAAGAAATCTGGAAGCCACAGGTATGGGTTGTTATCCACGCTTCTGTGGTTAGCAGGCTATTACACCTCTGCAATAGCTTAAGACTGCCAGAAATAAATGCACTTGGGTTCTCCACTTCCTTGAAGATTCGAGCTTCGGTCGCTCTCTGAAGAGCAAAGTATAAAGAGATTACTAGCAACATCATCTCATACCTTCTCCTATCCAGCCTTGTAAATCTGAGGCTGCCCTTGCTTAAAAAGCACTGGTGTTAAATACTAACACTGCTTCTCTCCTTGTGTCTTTCCCACTCTTCATTTTTCTTTGCAGATTTCAAGGTGATGACAAAAGAGAGAACAGTCTTAGCATTTGTTAATACCCACTTGACCCACAAAAGAAATTCACTAGCATTCGAAGCTTCTAATTTAAAAACCATTAGACCGTTCCGCTTGGCGGACCAGATCTAAATATTCTTAAAGGGGTGGTTTAATTTAATCATTACCTTAACAAGCCCCCTTTTAAAATGATGATCCGCCAAATTCAGGGGATTTGTTTTGGAATCTGATCCAATAACTGGCTTTGTACAAAGAGAAGCATAGCCGCATCTGATTTGGTTCAGAACGGGGTGATAATCATGAAAATTACTTTGCATATTTAATCACTGTGAAAACATGAGTACAAACTACTTTCTAGAGATTACCTTAAAAAAAAAAAAAAAAAAGCTTCAGGCTTTGCAGCAAGCATGCCAAGTACTTTGATTTACAGAGAATTATTTGGATTTTATAGAAAGCTCAGTGTTTCAAAGACTTCAAGCTACTCAGACACTGGCAAAGAAAAAATTTTAAATAGTAAAAGCAAAAAGTTTTGTATTGGAAAAAAAATTATGTTGAGACCAGTTGCGCTTTTTTTGTTGTTGTTTTTAAGTCTATGACACTTAACAACCTAGATTTGAAGCAAATACCTTACTCAAAACCTCTCTGATCCTGTCAGGAGAGCAGAGACTCATTCTCTCCAGGTTTGACCTAGCTCGTTGCCTAACCGCCAGAGCTGGGTCAGGAGCCGGCAAGCTGGGGCTGTGATGAGGACTTTCGCAAAGTTTGAAATAGGAGAGTTTGCTTCAGGACTGCTCTCTGGTATCGGTGTGCAGGGCTTACGGGGCAGGGGGGGAGACCAACACACAAGGCACACAGGTGTGATCATCTTGTAGTTTCAGATTTTTACGTAGATATCACAGTTGAGGTTTAGCTGCACATTGAGCATTTAAAGACAAATGCCTACAGAAATTAATTTTTCTCACCTAGATCAGATAGATAAATAAAAAGGCACTGACGAGTAGCTAGCAAGAGGTACAAGAGACACATGCATATACATGACTTGCAAAAATTTCCCCAAGCTGAAGCAACTGGATGCCAGATGAGTATTTGGTGGTATGTAAAACTAAATTTGCTGCTGAGATAAACAGGCACAGCTCCACTAAATCTATCCAAGTTGCCTCTGCTTAACACTTGAAGTGAGTTAGGCCCTACCTTTATTGTCAGTTGCTTTTAACTCCTTGCACTTGTGACACTGTGATGTTTGTAAATAACCTAGAATCTGAGAGCTACAGTGTAGGCAGAATATCTGAGGGATAATAGTCACAGGCATCTTAGATTACGAAGCATGCTATACCAAATACTTGCAGGAAGCATCTCAGAGGTGTTTATCTATCTGTAGCTACTGTGCATGTACAAAACTCAAGAAAAAGAGTGCCTAAAGTTTGCTATAGAAACTAGTGTAATGTGTGTATATATATATGCACATGTGAAATATACACACATCATAGAGACTGCTCTGCTACAGGCATGCATTTTGTATATGTTGCACACAAAAATATGTACACATAAATATATATACACACCTGTATCTTTTGCATGCTTTTCATAGAGAGTGCATATTCCTCGAAGCATTATATGTTCCACAGCTTCAGCAGACTAGAGGTTAATGAACAGGCTTTTTCTCACATATGCACAGAACAGATAATTTTCTTTACTGTTCACGATAAGTTGAAGGAGCATTTGAGTGACAGACCAATTTGTCAATCAACTACAAAGTGTTGAGGAAGCTTCCTCTGCATAATTTTACACACAGAGATCAAATGTGACCTCTGATTGTACAGTGGGTATGGACAGTCAAGGTTATGAAGTCCAAAGGAGTCATGCAAATCCTTTTCTGAGTGCCTTGTCTTTCCAGGGTTATCTGTTCACTAAAATAATCACAGGATTTTAAGAGAAAGATGAAAAATCCTTCTTTATTATTTTTAAGAGCATATACGTGTGTGCATGCATGTGAGGAGGGTGTATGTATGAATTTGTTGTGGAGCTTGAATGTCTATGTTTTTATTTTATAGCCCGAATTATGTTTTAAGGTCTCAACACAGAGCCCCTGGTTCTGACATCTCATGCAGTTTTTCTTGAAAGCTATGTTTTAATAGCAGCTCCGTGTATTTAATGTTAGCCACTTCAGATGATTTCTTTGCTAAAACCTGAATTATGAAAATCGCTTGTCAATTACCCTGGGTAGCTGTGTAAAAGAATTATTGCACATTCACAGTGAAAAGAAAACTTTATTTTCACCACTTTCCAGTAAAAGCTAATTCAGAATAACTCCATTTAACAGTTATTTTATGCTGAAATACTGAATACCTCAGGGAGTCTTTTAGGGATTTTAAAGTCTCTTTATTTATAAATGATTCATGCTGCATTTTCAGAAAAACCTACAATTAGTGTGGGAAGCACAGAGACTCCTTTGGGAAAGGTAAAAAAAAAAAAAAATAAAAAACACCACAACAAAATATACATGCATTATATACAGCCTTTTTATCTATTGTTGTTTTGCAGTGGACTATAAAAAGAAAAGAACTGGAAAAAATGGCAAGGAGATACTTTATCTAACCTTTTAAATATATGCCTCAGTTGACAGTATTTTGTGAAGTAGTTACCCTTATGATTTGTACAGCCCACAAAATTCTTTTAATGCAGGTTTCATTTTGGTTTGCACTTTCCAACCCCAGTTATAAATGGGCAAGCTAGCTAAGAGGAGAAGCTTTCTGTGGTAACACAGAAGGACAAATCTTTCCTTCCGCCAGCCCCTGGTGAGAGTGATGGTCACTAATGTTTCCATATTATTTGCTGCCTGGAGTGGTGCTATAACTTGAAGGTCTTTTAAACGTTCACACTGGCAGACATCAAAGATCCCACAGCCTCATTCGGTTTTAGGTGAATCTTTCTGCTCACTCACGCCAAATGACAGATATATATTGTGCTAGTTACCAGCACTGCGGGAACTTATGCATCCCATCTGCTTGTCAGACGGTGGGCAGGTGGAGGCAATGAGTGGCTCGACACCCCCCGCACACCCCCCAGCACCCCAAGACTCCCACAGCTTCACCCTTAACGCGGTTGCCCTTGTTGGAGCCCTGGAGTGGTTTGCAGCCTCGCTGCAGGACCCCGGTTAAGCCCTGTTCTGTGTGCTGGTGTTAGACGAGAGGGTGACAAGATGGCATCCTGTGAAGGGGCGTGCTCTTGCATGGCTATATGCCTTATTAAAATGACTGTCAGGAGCATGTCAGGCAGTGGCAGAGTGGCACTAGTGTTGAAGGCTGGATACTTTAACATTTACATAGCCTGGTACCTCCTCCCAAACAAAAGATAAAACACCACCCTTAAAATTTCAATCAGAGATAGTTGCACTGCCATGAGCTGCAAAGAGTGAACAAGCAAAGCCAAACAGATACTATTGGCTTCAAAGAGACAATGGCTACTCAAATACGTATATTTTTCCCCACCTCCATGCTGGATTTGCACTGGTGCTGTTACAAAAGGCTAAATATCAAATGCAAACAAAATCTCTCAGGGTTCAGATAGGTCACCCACAATTGTTTTACAGTTACACCAGCATTTAGAGTGTGGAAATTGCAGTGAACTGAAAACTTAATCATCCAGACCCACTCACTGACTGGTACTGGTACCCAGAGAACCTGCTGCGAGATGTGAAGAGAAATGGCAAGAGCAACACATGTGGGGAAAATGTCAGATACTTTGTCTCATTGACCAGATGTACAAATGACATGAGGGAGCAGTGGTGGGTGGTTAACTAAAAATGGGATATCTTAGACTGATTTACTTAAACCTAGATTTATACGGAATCTGCATCACACTCCTATTGGCTTGAATCTCAACAGTTTCCCAAATTGCCACAATAAGGATTGTTCTAAAATAAGCGCAGAAACTCTTAATTTGCACTTAGATGATTTTTTTCTCTTTTTTTAAGTAAAGCTCAATGAATAATACAGATGAAGTAGCTGACTGCACACATACCAGGACATGCTTTGGCACTGCCCCAGTTGCTTGAATACCAACAGGTGGAATGCAAAAAGGAATCACTTGAATAAATGGGAATACCAGCAAGGACATTGCTAGATAGCAGATGAAGCAGAACACCATCGCTGAGATATTTGCTGTGTGTCAGGCTACTAGAAAGAAAAATGAAACTCCTAAGTATAACTACTGACTTCTTAACACAAGGGTCTATATTTTTTAATTCTTAAAAAAAATCTTGTATGACAATGCTATAAAACTCAAAATATGCAGCTTGTTCTGTATCATTTTCAAAATAGTATCAATTGAGAAGTTACCCACCGTCTCTTGCATGCTGGGTTTTCTATCCCATTCAGCAAACAAAGAGCAAATACACAGGCCTCTTCTTTCCTCTATTGAAACCAAAAAAAAAATAGCTGAGCACATCTAGCACTTCAAGCATCCTCCAAGCAATTGCTCTAATTATACCTTCACATTTAAGAGTAAAGGATCTGCAAAACTCTCTAGAACTGGGAGAACTAGTGAGTTGTATTACCATGAAAGGAAGGAAAGGGGAAAATAAGAGAAAAGGAAGGAACACATTTTGTTTTAAAACAATCTCCAAAATGAACACACTCCAGGTAAGTTTTCCCTGCTCTAAGATGTCAAATGATGGTTTGTAATTTCCTGAATGCTGTGGACCTAAGAAGAAACAGCACAAATTTTATAGGACAGAAGGTGTGTCCCTTGCTCCATTTATATTGCCACAGACCTTGTCCTAAGCAAACGGCAGAGATGCATCAAGGTTTGTTTGATTTTCAAGCCATGGAGTTTTCTGGATGTTTTTCTCCTCATGGAAAAAGTTCTGTGAAGGAAGGGGTAGAGATCCTGAAAGTTATGACAGGTGAATTTGCAGAGTCAGATAAGGCTGAATGTTGAGGCCAACTGCACTATTTCAGCATCCTGGTAAAGGATGAAGAACCAAAGCTTTTAGACTTGTGTTGCAAAGCAAGGTATGCCATTCATAATTAGGAGCAAAGCACTTCATATTGCTGAAGCAAATTAAAAATTATTTTTATGTGAGTCAGACATGATCTCCACCTCATCTGGAGTCCTGTGGGACCAGATGAGCTCTAATTTTAGGTATCTTATGGCCTAAATCTCTTATATTTGTGTTGATCCCAAAAATTGCATTGCTTTTATATAATGTTTGTGCACCAACACGTCAGGAAAAACTCAGACTACTATAAAATATTAGTATTATTAGTATAGTAT
>KL276286.1:0-27799 GCA_000699545.1 Podiceps cristatus
GCTTAGTTGCCAGCTGAGGTTAAACCAGGACACCAAGTTTGATCGTGGTAAGTACAAATGTTTTGCACATGACATGTGGTAACTGCTCAAGGAGAAAGGCAGCTCTGCTCAGCTAAGCAACATATTTTTCAAACACTATCAAGATATTCATAGGCAAAATCTAAACTTTTTATAACTAAAGGAAGACAGGAGTTCTCTTCCAAACCTAATTTCAGAGAACTTCAGAGTCTCAAACTGGGTTTTTACTATATTATAAATTAACAGTTACTGACTCAACACAGAGGAAAGCCCAGAGAGAGGTGCACATTTTCACCGATCACTCTGTACTGGTAATGTCAAACCCTACCTGTAGGTCTCATAAGCCACCAAGGCCAGTGCTCACTCTTACAGTTATGAAAAAGCCAAGAAATATAGGCTGAATTTTAAAAGAAAGTAGTAAAGAATCGGTGTGTAACAGTGAGAAAACCCCTCTACTGAAGAGCTCTCCTTCAAGAACAGTCTCTGCACGTAGAATACTCTCACCTTTGAGGCAGGTTAAGGCTGAACTACCCACTGGTTCAAGATGCCGATAGGCATAAGCTAACAGGATGATGTTATTCTACTGCCATGTCTGCTCACATACCTCTGATCTCATGCAGTTACAAAAAATGAAAGCAGAATAATAGATTTTAAGCTCAGTGACCATTATCATCATTTTAGCCTGATCTTGCATTCTAGTAAGTGTCACAGGATATTACACAGTTTTGTGCCCAAACAATGGCATTTGACCTGCAGCATATTTTGCATAAAGATGGACAATCTTGCTTGCCTGTATATGCTATTCTTAACTAGGTGAAAAATTGAAACAGGAACTGAGTCATTAAAAAAGCTACCAGAGCTTGCTACCAGAGTCTGTTTGGAATATATGGAAGGGTCAATACCAAGAGCAAAAGCTAGAATGACAAGAGAAAAATGGATTTAAGCAGGATCTTAGAAGTCAACCTACAGAAGCATTTCCTCTCAGAGGCTAGAGTAATGCTATCTTAAATAGTGTCTGATTCACCGAATGAATGACAGAATTCCTGCTAACATCAATTGTTGAGGCCACTTTTTTTTTTTTTTTTTTTTTTTTTTTACACAATAAACCAAGTATAAGGATTAATATATTAGAAGGATAAGAATTTTTGTTGTTGTTGTTGTTCTGAGGGCAGAGTTAAGGATAAAGATCATGATCACGGCACACAGGTAATCTCACACACTTCGCAGCCACAATAATTGCTGATGTAGACTTGATTTAGCAGAAGATGTAACAATATGTATTAAAGTTGATAAAACGTGCTTTGAATCCTTTACTGAATGACTTTCACTGACCTCTCCAGGGAAAATGTATTCATTTGTGGATAGTTTTCTATCCGCAATTAGGAAGGTTTAATGTGGAAGCTTTTGCAAGAGTGTACTTGAAAAGTAAGGATTCAATAATGCACCAAAGACAGAGGCTACTCATGTGAGTAATACTGAGCACACATATGATGGATCTTGATCCAAGACCATGAAATCTTTTTGTACTATGCTTAAGACTATTGGATTCTTACTTTCTTCCTCCTGTCTTTAGGTTCTGCAATAGTCACGGAATAACGCAAGTTAACATTCAAGATACAATTTTGGAGAAAAGAGAAAATCGCTAAGTGCAAATAACCTTACCTGATAAAAAATTATATTCTATTCCAAGAGCACTGGATAGCACAGAAAGTTGTATGATGCTAGTAAACAGGAAATAGAAAGAAGGATGTGAATAGCCAGAGAAAATTCAAGTCTCATAGGACCAATATATAAACATAATGAAGTGCTGGCAACGATCTGGCATTCCTTTACCTTCGGGGAATAGAAGGTCAGGGGTCTAATTGTGCCTGCAGAAAGGAAAAGGGAATGTGGGGTTGTGTTAGGAACTGTCTTAGGAGTCAGAGCTAGGGAATTAGTAAAAAAAGAAAGAGAACCAGTTAAACAATAAGGCAATGAAGGACAGTGTTGTTTGTGAAGGGCTGAGGCAGGCAGACAGCCACTTCAATCAAACATACAAGATATGGAAATGTGAATATATTGTCAGGGAAAGATGTCATTTTGAAGGAATGACGGCTCTGAGGTCAGAGAGGTGCACCTGGTTTCGACAGAATCCTAAACTGAGATTGAGGTGGGTCTGTGTTCTTAGGTATGCAATCCTCATGGTCAGCTCCAAAAAACCTCTCTTTGCTATTAGCATTAGGAATCTGCCTTGAGTCTTTTATTCCTGAAGATCTGCATCACCCATTTCTTTGCTGACCTTCTGAGAGGCTCGCCTTGATTTTCTTTGTTCTGTAAGCAGAGCCGTGTTCTGCAGCTTCTCTATCCAAACCTAGTTCCTTCAAAGCACAACGCTGTTGCACGTGGTAGCAGGCTTCCCCTAAGAGGTCTCTAAGAATATGCAACCATACCTTGGCCTGGAGCAAAGCTTAACTGAAAGCATACATAAATTTAGAGATGGGAATGGAGTGGAGCAGAAGGGTACCTTACCAATCTATGCCAAAGTGACAGAAATGTAGTCCTCATAACACAATGATTACTGTTATTTACTGATCAACGGTACTATGTATGCACTAGAGATAAATGTATAAGGAGAGGGGGGAAGAAAAAAGAGAGAGAGATGCTTTTGGACACTTATGGAAGATGGCTGCTTCTCCAGAGAGCTTCTTTTCTTAGGAATGTTGCTCAAGAATTGCTCAAGTTGATTGAAAATGGCTGCTCTCACCTTGATCTCTCCCTGTTGAAAGTTACCTGTGCTGCAGATCGCCGTAACCGGAGAACTGCCATCCTTACATTCACTTTGGTCAGGGGCTCTGCCCAGAGGTTGAAAAAACACTCTCAGCATTTGTTGGTTTAACCTTGACATGTCAAGAAAAGAACAATCATTCTTAAACTTTTTCTAAAGATGGAATATTAGAGCTGGAAGAAGCAGCTTTGTTAATTTGAAGACCTTCCTCTGGCCAGTCCTAACCCACAGGCCCCTTTCCCAGAGAGATCTGATTTAATTCTTTTAGATTGGGAATAACAAAACTATGGTTAATGTCAAGAACAGAAGTCTTCCTTTCCTTTTTTTGTTTTTTTCCTTTTTTTTTTTATAGGTGCATCAAACTTGATAGATGGCAGAAGTTAGAATAAGTTTCTAAAATATGTAACTAGAATTCATGCTTTTTATAGCTTGATCCTGTTCCCAACTAAAAATCAAGAGGAGTTTTCCTGATCTGCAAGAGGAGAGCAGGGCCTTCAAATTGCATAGTAAAAAATTCTTTATTCATTTTTGTTTTAATGTCTATATAGATGTAGGCTGGAGTAGGATGAAAGTGTCAGTTTTTACATTTAAGGATTTGTGCTTTATGAGCCTTGATATGTTAATGCTTCCTCTGGGGCTATTCTGGATGAGTGCATTGCACAGGTGGCCCACGGCAATTTATAGACACAATAATTGAACAAGAGAAATAAGAGACAAGAGTGTTTTCAGCACATGGGATGCAGCTGGTTCAACTACTTTAGCAGGAGGCATAACTTTTGTATGACAGAGTCCCTTTCTAAAACATAGGAAAGAGGACTTTTTTTCATGGAGACCCATGTGCCGCTTTTTGCACTTACCCCGCTCGTTTCACATACCAGAGTACGCTCTGAGAGTCACTTTGTCATGCCCTTAAATGAGCAATTTAGTCTACTATAATTTATACTGCTAAGGAACTCTCTTAAAACAAACATCTGTTAAACCAGGAGTTGACTTGAGAAATGCTTAACTCCCATGAACAGAAGAGCCCCATACCAAGGAGCAGTGAAATGATGACATAATGCAAAATGCAACACAACTGGCTATTACAGTTACTATTGAATAAAAATAAGCTCAAACTAACATTTTCATTGCTCTCCTATCAGCTATTTATATCATTAACCTGGACTTCTAATGTTGCAAACAATGTCTTGGCGCATGAAAGAAGTTTTTCTTGAGGAAAATGGAAGATGTTGTTCATCTACAGCCATTTGTCTTTCTGAAATGTAAAATTGTGAATAAACAAACCACTACTATTGATCGACAGAACCAGCTAGGAAAAATTCTAAACCAAGGAAGGATACAGAATGCAAATATAGGAAGTATTTCAGTTTCTACTTTTTTTAAGGAAAACAGTAATTACATCTCAATCTTTCTGTGGACTTAAAAAAGGAAAAAATGTGATTTTCTTCTATTAAACAATAACAGTTAAAAGACAAAAATCGAGTCCTGATTGCCTAATAGCATGTGTTCTGATACCACGAGATTTGTGGTGTCTTTCAATCAGGGTTTGAGGATGCAGGCAAGAATATTTTAGAATTGCTGTGATCAAAGTATTTTTAAAATTTATTAATTAATTTTAGATAAAGGTATGCTGCCTTCAACAAATATTCCAGTAATTAGTGTCCTTTCTGTTATCTTGATGTACATTAGATACAATATCTGGTTGGGATATTTTGGAAAATAGGAACTTATTTACCGTAACTCAGTGCTTACTCACAAAAACTGTTCTTATTTTAAAAGTTAATTAAATGCTATAGTTAGCCAATTAGTTCTGGTTTATTTACTGCTGCTTCTTCTTAAAAAGTAAATAATTCATTACTTAATACCTGGAAATTTTAATTTGTCTCTTTGCTTGTCCTGCAACAGGAAAAATTTTAAGTTCTCCCCGATTAAATCCAAGTTTACGCTATTACAATACAAAACATGGCTAATTTCTGATATGCTAGACATTTTGTCTTGATGATGAAATGGGGGGTGCGTATTTTTTTTTTAAGCATTCTGCTTTAAATTCTTACACTTTTAATCTAAAGAAGGGGCAGAAGTACTGGCAAATAATAAGTATTCTAATTTAGAATTTACATTAAAGGGGAAAACATACAGATTGGAGACATTGCTCAGCAGATGAGGGGCGAGGCCATGAGCCACCGATTCTGGTGTACTTCTAGGTTCAGACAGCTGGAAACGAGCATCAGTGTAACCCACGTTCTTTTCCATCAGGAATTTAGTGCAAGCTTCACAATCCTCATTTTGGCCAATTTTAATTATTATAACCACCACATGAGGTATAATTTCTTCTGTTTGACCACAGTTTACATAAAGACAGAGGGAGAGGGACCTTATGATCAGTTTTGGGGCATTAAGAAAGTACTTATTTGTATGCAAAAGAATTATCATTAAAATAGACATTGGTCACACAGTCTTCACAAACTTCATTTACATCAACAAAAATAATTCTGTATGGCAAAGTCAAAATGACATCATCACAACACTGACAGAGGTGGACATCTTACAGAGCCTGTACCCCTCATCCCTGCACCACAGTATAACAACACAAATGCCTCACAATTATTTGAAACAGATTTAAATCACGAGATCAATTCCTGAAGTCCATATGCTTAATTAATTTACTGAACTAGGACTACAGACAAGAAACTGATAGAGAAAAGTACACATCATTTCCAAGCAAACATTTTTTTTTTTTTTTTTTTAATATATAAGAGGAATTTGTGACAGGAAATTGTGACAGGCATGTCACAGATTTCTACAACAATGTGTATTTATATTTTTTCAGAAGCATTCCTGTTTACTCCTCCATAGCAATCTTTCCACCCCTTTCATAGTCAGAAGGACAACGGAGGGAAAATGATATTCCTAGATAATACCCTGATAATCTACAGAACTCTATTCCGTACCACCAGGATTTCAACTTTGTGACTTTCTATTTAATAGAGAAAACTAAACTATGCTTGAAGTAAATGATCGACTGGAGGGATGCAAAAATCTTCCAAGGGCCTCTACAAACGTGATGGAGACTTGCTAAAGGTCTGCTATTAAACCAGGAAGTTCGGCATCGTAGAAACACCCAAGAAAAGCAAGAGGATGTCGCAGCGGTAGCAAGATTACTGGTGTTCTATAAATTTCCGTAGAATTTAATTATTTCTGAGACCACAATTCGACAGAGTACTCAAGCAGATGTCTCCTATTAAGCTCACAACGTAAAGGACGCTTGCTTTGGCATCTTGCCGTCCGTAGAAGCTTCGCTGGGCAGAACACCCTTGGCAGTTACAGGTATAACTTAAACAATCACAACTTGCCAGTCTGTCTCATATTTATATACGCTGCTCTCATTTCACAGGAACAGCTCTTTGCTGCACTAGGCCAACTGGGCAGTAAATGCTCCAACTATCTTTGGCGGTTGCCTTCACAACCATCACCATGACTTAGTTTTCAGCAGCTCCAGACATCTTCCTTTTCTAACCAGAAGTAAAAGCCAGGCTATTTCTGCATCTCAGGCCACATTAGGCAGGAAAAGAAAATGTCTGCTTCTTCATTTATTGTTAATTGCTCACTTTAATTTTAATTAGGTGCTTCAGATGAAGGATGAAAATTTTACACTTTGTAGTTTTTCTGCTAGGTTGCAGGACTATACTGAGACTTACTTCACCTTGTACCACCCTTAAAATCAGAATATTTTATTTCTGTTACATGTTTATTATAATCAGCACTAAAACTACCTTCACCAGAAATAGTGATGACATAATTACAGTGTCATATATCCGAGTGTATCTGAGTTTCTTTGCATTCTGTGCTCAGCCATAAACTTAGGCCAATGCACGCCTCTAGTTCTAAAAGTTCTTCTCATTCTAAAAATAGATTCTTCACATTTTTCTCTGTATTGCAGCAAATTTACAATCCAGTTAAACACTGTTTATAGAAGAGAGATGAAGAAAAGAAATTGCTCCATCTCCATGCATTCTTCTTGCTTGGCCAGAAAGCAAACAACTCTGCTTTGCTCATTGATTACCAAAATAGTTTCTTGATGACTTGTTAATTTGATAGGTCAAGCAATTTATTAGGTGTTTCCTGTGTTTCCAGCTACAGTCTGCATTGCAAGGAAACAAGTAGTGTCTGTGGCATGGAAGATGAGTCTGTGTCTGATGAGAGCCATGTGTACCAAACTCCCATTTTTCATAAGTGCTGTCATTTTACAGATGTATGACCCTCTTCTCCTGGTTACAGAGGAGGGGGGCTGGGGGAAGATAATGTACAGGGTTCAGTAGAGAAACCCTTGTAGGCAGAAACACAAATCATGTCATGCAAACCAGAACAGGCTACAGGAACATCACATCTCTTTGCAGAAGACAATAACAGATAGGACAGAGAAAGATGGAGTCTAAGATGATTAGGAAAACAGGAATGGTTAATGGATAACAGCAACGTGGCGCCAAGCAGTTCATTCCATGTCATAAAGATATGAGGCAACACAAACAGAGAGCAGGTAAAAGGTCTTTGAAATTCATCCAATCAATGCAGATGCAGATTTGTGTTCCCAGTATATTTGACAGAGAATAATGCAGACGGTGGAAAAATTAATGTATTTCAAATTAAGTCTTTTGTTTTCTTAGCATCTCTTATTCTCAGCGTGCAGTATATCATCTCCAATTTGAAATTACTTTTTTTTTTTTTTTTTAAACAGCTCTTCTCTGCAAATCCTGAGCACTTTCTTTTGCCTTCAAACCCAGGGTTAGCATGTATCCCAGGAACATCTTTTTTCTTTTACATCGGACCAGTAAGCTTGGGAAACAGTCTGAAATAAATGGGGGTAATTCCACCCCACTCCTCACCTCCTGTGGAGGTCCCGACCGCACTATTACCGCTGCAGAATTTGACTGGCTCTCATTGCATGGCGGAGCCATCGAAGGACCAGTGCTGCTAAGACCCTGACCAAGAAGGTATTCAAAACTCTATTGTGTACGTATATGGGGCAAATTGAGATATTACACTTCCTCTGAAGATTTAGAGTCAGTAGGGAAGACAGATTAATCCCTAATTCTACTCTGCTTCATTTAAGGAACCTATTTTTATTTTCTGTTTCAATAGAAAATTCCTTGCAAACCCTCAAATTTTGATCGGCCGTTGGAGGCAGCCCAGTGGCTTGGCCCACATACCACTAAGGACTGATCCTGGAAGAGCACTGAGAAGTTAATTTGTGATGATATAACTGTTCAGACATCAAGGGGTCAGTGGTTAATACATGAAAATTGTTTGGGACCAGGCTATGGCTGACTTAGCCTGGGTGTTCAAAGGGAAAAAAAATTCCCCAAAGTCCTCGCTGTTGAGAAGCTTGGATCCCTGGCAAGCACGAATTTGCAAGTACAGTGTGGATCTTGTACAGCCATCAGGTTTCTCAGCAGAAAGCAACGGGAAATGAAGTGAGGGCACGACAGTGGTGTTTGAATCAACAAGGATTTGTCTGAGAATCCAGTTAAGGAGCTTCTGCTCTTTCTTTTCACATCAACTCTCTTGCAAGAAAGGCAGTAGCGTGTGGTCACCGTAAAGTGACCATCAGTAAGCGGACATAAGTAACCAAAACCTACTAGTTTTGGATAACTCTTCAAATCTAACTGACAGGCCGTACAGGCACACAGCCAACAGACACTTCAGTAATGTGCTTGGTTTTCACTAAATCATTTACTTTGGTTGCAAGTGTTTATCCTTACTCGGGTAAAGATTTCATTGACTTCAGTGGAAATTCTGACTGTACAAGGAATGCAGAATTTTTTTCCTCCTGTAAACAGAGGTTCTCTGGAATTGTAGCCTGCACATAATAAACTTCTGAAACAATTCAGACCCATCATTCTAATTCACTGTGAACAGAGCTTCAGTATATCTCAGTTAACAATAAACATAGGCTCTCCTCCCAGTTCTATTGAAATCTATGGCAAAACTCCCAGCAACTTCAATAGGAGCTGTAGCAGACCCCGGGGCTTTCAAAGACCAGACATGAGACGGTTTAGCATTCTGCCTACCCTAACTCCAGGTCAAACCTTTGTTTTTCTAAAATACAAAAGAGAAAAAGAATGTATTTTCTGCCTGGTTGATTGGGGAAAAAAAAAAAAAAAAAAAAAAGTAAACCAGCACTAACAGGCATTTATAATAAAAAGTGCTATATGGAGAGTATGAACCTCATATCACTCAAAATCAATTTTATATACTCATCCTATCATAAAATTCAGTCAATATAATGCTTTCCCTCAGGTTCCACATCACTAAATGACAGTTAAGTAGCATCATTTGCTCCAATCAATTACATATAAAAGCTAAATAGAGGAAAATAAGTTAAATCTAACCTACTATAAAATAAAGATGTTAATTATTGCAGAGTTAAGACTAGAATTAAACAGAAAAAGATGTGGTTTGCTAGATAACAATGTTAGGAAAACATACAGGCTAAATCTCTGTATGCCATGATTACATCACATTTGATAACACTGCCCAAGAGATAAATGTCCTAATCAATAGATACATGAAGACAAAATAAGAGTAATTAAGAGCGGTGTATTTGCCTCTCTATTTGTACATATCTATTGAAAGCAAATAGAATTCTCATCAGCAAAAACTACTTTGAGTCTAATTTGCAGTTTTTCTTTTGATTTATAGCTTTTAGAAACATCATGTCAGGGATATGGCAAATAGTCAGGCATTTGCTCAGCTAAAAGATAAAGGGCTATAAAGCCAGCTGAGATACGACACAGAAAACAAGGTTTAGCATAGTACACTCAAAACTGCAGGTCACCTCTCTCAGAGATCAGAAAGAAGTAACGTCCCCCATTGCACAAGGGTTTGTGGAGAAACCGTGACTTTAATGCCTGGTTCTTCACGTGATTTTTTTGTCATTCATGACAGACAGAGCAGTTCTAAAAGCTAACACCTTTATGCCGTTACTCCATTAAAAAAAAAAAAAAAAAAAAAAGTATTAATAAAGACTTATAAGGCAAGTTTTCACACTTGAATCAGCGTCAAGCTTTCGTTGTGCTAGGACCTACAAAAATACATAGGCTTGCTGTGAAGTGGCGGTACAGAAACAACCGAAGGTTGTTGATTCTCTGGGTATTTTTAAACATATTTCCCCAGGCAGCAACACCACTCCAGTTCAGTTTACCTCTACCACTTGCAACTGCCTGAGGAATCTGCTGTAACCCAGATCAAGAAAATTATCTAGGTCTAGAAAAAACAAAACTCTCCCAACTAAATCTTCCTCTCCCCTCATCTCACCTAAAAAAGCCCGAGGATTTAAAACATAATCAGGATCATTTCAGTGGCCTGGTTTATAGCCTGGCTCTCCAGACAGTCACCTCAGCACGGCCGAGGAGGGCACAAACTGTGCCGCAGGATTCTGAAGGCAGAGTAAAGAACTGTTCATAGTGGCTTTGCCACTCTCAAACCCATGAAAATAAACTACAGCCTAAGCCCGCTTTTTTTACGTTGACAAACTATGTACTAAGCAGAACTAAGCATGTAAAGAAAAACTCAGCTCTGCTTAAGTCAGGGAGTTACTCATCGCTTCAGTGAGGATTTCACCTTTTCCATCGAAGAGAATTTGTCTTTTTCAGTGCAGGCAGCCGAGGGTGATGGTATGCGTATTCTCTATCAGCTATGAGTGCAGGGCTTTTCCTGCCCCTAAAGAAAACAGCTTCTGAAGATCAGACCCAAACATTCATTTTCTGTTCAGTATTCCTGGAATGCTGTCGTGCTTCCTTGGGCTTCTTAACTATTTGCACCTCGCGGTATCCTATCTGTAAAGCGGGTGTTAAAATCTCTCTCTCACATGGCATCGATGACAATTAATATTTATGCCGAGCTTTGAGAGACTCGAATGAAAGTCAGTACGGTATAAATGCCTGGTTTTGTTCATAGTGTTCAGAAAAGCCTTTACAAAGCTAATACTTTACATTAGGGATCTTTCTGACAGACGAGGAATGAAACTAGTGAATGGAACTACCGATGTCACATCAAAAGAGACCCTCTATTCACCCCATCTCTCTTATTTATTTTTTGGCATTATCTTTTTCCTTTCTATCTTTCCAAGGCCCAAGGCATCAAAATTTACATTTTTCTTTTCATTCTATCCTTAAGAAGAAAAGGAGGGAGGGAGTAGGAGGAGAAAGTAGCAGAGATAAAAGGAACAAACAGCTCTAGATATCAGGCAGTGTAACCAATTCCTTAGCCTGTGCTTTTGAATATTTTATAATTTATAAACTGGAAACACATTCTGCTTTGATTTTCAAACAGCAGCTGAGGCCACGTGCCTGTTCTAAAGCTTCTAAGGGATAAGGAAACCGACAGAGATTAAAAAAATATTCCCTTGTTATTTTCAGATGATTCTGGTGGTGTTGCAAATTTCTATGGCAGGTGGTGTGGAAGGGATTTGGGAGGTGGTGGAGAGCAAGGATGAAAGACATTTGGAAGGACGCTTGAGAACAGTTTTCAATCCGGTGAAAATGGGCCCAGATTCCCCCCTTAATCACTAGAATAACACCATTACCTGTTGCTTTTTAAAGGCTCTATAGTTTTAACGGCGAAAAATCATTGCATTCCGTGAAGAAAGACTGCAAAGGAAACAATACACTGCTGAGAGCAGGCCAACATCACACCCATCGGAACGAGAAGCGCAGCCAGGTATTAAGAGGGTTGGTGCCTACCAAGATCCTAAGCCCCTCTATCTGCCAGCACTCCAGAGCAGAAGCGCTGAGCGTGGCTTTACATGCAAGACGGGAAATAGTTGTGTCCCAGCGTTCAGCCCGAGCGGCAGCGTAAGAGCCAGGCGGTACAGGGATGCTGCACAACCTCAGCCCTTGAGTTCTACAACGATAAGGCAGACTCCCAGAATTAACAGCCCTGTCAAGGGTAACTCTCTGAAGTGCTTATTTGTTTAGAAGAACCACCTCATTCATCATTAAGGAGCGACAGAAAGGGAAGCCCTCTGACACAATATCTGAATTCTACCTGGATGTATGTTTTCTGGGTATCATAGAAAGCAGGAGAGAAAACCTTGCTATCTGGTTTTGAAAATGGTAGTAAAATGAAATACGTCACTTGTGTTTATAATGTCTGGTTTTCAAGATGTTTATTTTATTGCTTTTCATAGAAATATTGCAAGCCAACTTGAAAGTATGTACTTTCCGTGATGAGCAGAAGTGTACCTACAGGAACACAACCTTAAGTACAGCAATACAATTGCATCTTAAATTAATACACCCCCCCTCTCCCCAAGAGAGGCAATTTTTATTTTTACTTTCTCTGAACTTTATATAGATGTTTCTGATAAAGAGTAAGGACACTTGTCTGGTAAAATGACAAAATTGTTTTTGTTAAGCTGCACTTACATAAAAAGCAAATTTGACTAAAAATTGTAACAGGAAAAACCTAAGCTACTCATCTAAAGACTTTATTCCATGGAGATATTCCATGAATGACCCTATACTGCAAAATCAGAACTTGCTTCTTTAGTGGCTTGGATTCCTCAAATCTGGGGTTTTATTCACAGCCCATCCTTTTCTCTGTATCTTACTTAAAATTATGGTGGGGAGAAAGGGTCTAATAAACAACATATTTTAAGAGCTGTCACGGACTTGTAAATACTTTTCTTGAGGGCCAGAAGACTAAAATGAGGATGGAAAGAAGCAACAGAGACTGAAGAATATAGAACACTACAAGAAGTGCTGGGAAGCAATCCCTCACTCCGTTGGTGGTCTTGTAGATACTGGACCTAATTGGATGTTAGGAATTAAAGATATCTCATTCTGTCATTTTGACAATGCGTGTAGTGAAGCAAACTAGGAAAGCTCTTGTTTTAGCAATAACATACTCAATTAAAATACGTATGTAACTTTTCCAATTCAGAAAAAAATGTCATTTACTGTAAGGGCAAGCACAAGATTTCAGTAGAGTTGTGGTCAGAAATGGTAATTTTGTTTTGTTACCAGTCCCATGTTTCATAGCCTCTTACCCTCTGCTAAATGTGTCAGGAAAATTAAAAATCCAAGTCCAAACAAACCCACCCCCTTGTATTCAGTGTTTCATTAATTTTCTCTCCCCCTGCCTGCTTTTTTTTGTATTCAGTGTTTCATTCCCCCTCCCCCCCTTTTTTTTCCCCCACTGAACAAACATGTATAGGGAAGACTATTTTAAATGACTGTGCAGCGTATTAGCACCCTCCCAACCTCAATAGGAGCAGTCTGGCAATGGAGAATTTCACATTTTTCAGTAAGAGGAGAGAATTACGCAAAATCGCTGTCTTCAACACAGTAATGGTGTGACTAGAAAGACTAAATCCTGTCAATAATTTGGCATCAAAGGGATGCTGGCATTGCTTTTAAAATTAGTGATATTTGTTGTGTCCGACACGGTGTCAGTCACTGTACATTTGAAATGATCATCGGTTTCTGCTAAGTTTCTGATTCTGTGGGTTTTTTTAAACATCTCATTACCCCTGACTATTCAAGAACTGCTCCCTTAGAAAGTGCTAATTAAGATACTGAAGAGTCTCATCTAATATTTATACTTCTGGTGTTGCACTAGATCATTTTGCAGTGCATGAACAGCGTCATGAAGGAGGAATTAGAAGCGGTATAGCTTTGAGCCTCAGATAATCCTTCGCTGATTAGCGAGATTCGCATCATCACCTATTCTGAATGCGCTCCTCTCAGGATGTTGATAAAGCCCTTCAGTATCACAATATGGACTTCCAAGCACAGCTCTGGCTTTTCTACCCAATCAAAGTGAAACCCTTGGTTCACCTGGTTAAGCTAGCTAATCCTAAATCGGCTTTTAGATTGTCACTTAACAACTCTGAGGCACTCCAGAAGGATCCCGCGCAAATCCTGTGGTAAATGAGGCCTAGGCTGAGTGAAAATGAACAAACAAAAAGCTTTAAAAATGGACAGCAAATTCTTTATCTAAGACATATTTTTATTTCTTTAGAGTGAGAATTAAGACGTCAGGAGTTGGACAGTTCTGTTAAACTGGTCTTCAAATGATGATGCATGCCTGCTTGGATTTCAAATGATGACATATGACTACATATTAAACTGCAAACTAAGGCAAATAACGTGCAGGGGCTTTGGTGCTTTGTAATTTTTGAATATGCGGGTGACTAATAATACAAAATGACAGGTTTAATAAAGACTTTGAAAAGTTTCAGTAGTTCATACTTATTTGTCGGCTTGAAAAGAGTCTGAGCAATCTGAATTTATTGATGAACGCCCCAACAGTATGTCACCGTCTTCCAATGAAATTTTTAGCAACAGTTACAGACCTGTGTTCATGGTTGTACCTTGCAGGAAACTGTATGCTGTCAGCTAATCCCTGGGGCTCCACAGTAAACTAACAGTGTTGAAGCCCTGTCTTGCCTTCAGAAGAAAATCACGTCCGCTGTAGGCAGGGAGCAATTGTAGGCTGGCAGCAGTGCCACGTAACGCAAGATAATTCTGGCATCTCTTACTAGAGACGGACAATAGGTGCTGCCTAAGTAGGTTTGCGCTTCGGCTTCTTAGATTTCCCAGCCCGTACTGTAAAATTATTCCATTGAATACACCGCGATTTGAAATCTCACGCTGGAATTTGTAGTAAGGTAAGCACACAGTAAAATACGCTCTGAAATGATCTTAGAACTAAGCGATAGCTGGAAATGGAACTTGTCGCACAGAATTACTCAAGTTTTAAAAATCTTCCTTTTGCGGCGAAATGAGGGAGGAAGATTCCCAGCGCTACCTGACAAGTGAAGGCACTCACAGCAAAAGCTATGAGTGGCAGAGAAGAAAGGTCTTGCCATCTGAGGCAGATCACTCAAGTACCAATGCCAGATTAAATAGAAAAAACACAGAGAGATCTAAGTTTATTATCTTTCATACAGAATTGTTTAGAAATAATAAATAGAATACACAAACCCTATACCACGGTAGTTTATTTTGTCTTGTGGGAAGTTTTAACAGTTTCTGGGATTAAATGGCTTTCTTCTTCTGTGAAGGGTCTGATGTAAACTCTTGTACTGAGGCTTAAAGTCTTAAGGTTGTTAGAAGTTTCCATCAGTCAGTCTGTATGTCAATGGATAAAAAGTTGGTTGCTGATCTGACCTGTTCATCGCTCTCTGGAAAGATGCCATCAAACCACAGACACATTCGGCAACGCTGGGGGAGGAGGGGGAGTGGGAGAACAGGCTTATTTAGTGAGAAAAGTGAGGTCCTCGACGCATTAATGCCAGGACATTGAGGCAAAGCCTTAGAAAACTCCAAACCAATTTTGCACATGTGTATGCTCTTTTCGTAATTGAAACCTCCACTTTATAAAATCCTAAGAATTACATACGTTTGCCTGTTTAACAGAGGAGGAAAAAAGGGGCTACTTTTTATTTCTGAGACAGGTTAAGCCAGCCTTTGTTATTTAAGATGCTAGCTCCGTGATTTTGCTGAACGACGTCTGCTTGCGGAGTTACGCTTCAGTTTGCTGCAGAGCAGACTAGCAAAATGACGAAGAAAACGGCAGTAGATAAAAATCACTGTTAAGTTAAAGTTATCTAATATCCATTCACCTGCATAAGAATAATAATTACAGCACTTTTCAAATGTATTTTGAAATCATTTTGAAATCAAACCTCCTAGAATTTCTGAAAGCTTTAAAAATCTCTCACTGAAATCCAGCCTGTTACTTTTGTTTCTGTTAACATGCTAGGAATTTATTGCCACTAATTTCCATCTCTTTTCTAATTGCTGAAATTCATCATTTCAGCCACTTTTAGTTGCTTTGTCAGAAGCAACAAATCGTCTGATTTGCAGGTGTCATATTGAAATGTCTTATTTAATGAGATACAGCATTTTCTACCACCTGACAAACTTAAGTTGTGCTTTTGTTTCTAAATTTATAGATAAGTATCCATCTATAAATTTATACTTGCAAATATTATTATTGCATGTCCATATCCTGAAACAATATTTAGGCAACTTTGGTGTGGGGGTTTTTGTTTGTGGTTTTTGTTTGGTTTGTTTGTTTGGGTTTTTTGTGGGGGTTTGTTTTTGTTGTTTTTTTTGTTTGTTTGTTTGTTTGGGTTTTTTTCAGCAATGGGATTCTTGCCTCAAAAAGAAGTGAGCAGGAAGGGACTGACAATTTGTCTGCATTTTGGCAAAATAGGTTTCCTACCTCTAGTGACTCCCTTAATTCAGATGTCAGCAGAGAGTATCTGTGGCAAGATTTTAACCTATAAGTTGAAGATAAATCATCTTCTTCTGAAGCATAAGAAACAGTGGCTATTACAGGCCAGACCCTGAGATTAGGTTTTACAGCCCAGACGTTAAGTTAAGGTATGTGTGGGTAATGATCCACAGATCAGAGGCTGCTCTTTGCATACCAGTCCTGCTCTGCAAATTTACAGGAACCTGAAAGCACTGCTAATTTACATGTTTTGAAATATCGGGACCATATTTAGAGGCAGCTGAAAGCACTTTTAATTTACATATTTAAAAACATGGTGAGCATATCTGGAAAAGAATAAACCTAAAAATATTGGTATGTGTTCTGAAAAAAAGGCAGCTTAGTTTAATTAAGGGAAAAAATGCAGCAGACTCGAGAGGTAATTTCACTGTGGCCATATATCTCGAGGGATGTATTAATAGGCCTAACAAAGGCTTAACGAATGGCATCCAGCTCACCTAACTTAAGATGTCCACACTGGAGATCAGAGTCCCAAGCAGAATACCTCTTTCCTCCTCATAGTCTGTAAAGAGTTACAGATAATTTTCATGTGTTATTCATCTGATGTATTTCAACAGGTATTTCAGACTGAGGTGGCCGGCAGTGGTTACGGTCCTCCGAGCATACAGATTGCCAGCAGCAAGCAGGTCAGATGCAGATACCTGAATATGGTCAGGTGAGTCCTTCCGTATGAATGCAATATGCGTCTTCCAGACTAGAATGGACAGTAAGTCCAAAGACAAGTTGTTTGTAAAAGTACCCTTCCATGCTTATAGGAAGCTAGAGTAGCTTCCATAGCTATACCAATGCTCTGCTTCGTAGGCCACAGAAATTGCAGCTCATCCACTTCCAAGTAAAGTTTACTACAAGTGAGAAACTGCCTAATGCATGTGGTTTGGAAAATGGCATTTAGAGATCAGCTATACCTATCTGACATATGGCAGGCGTGTCACATGCCAGAAGTTGATGATGAAGGTGCTCAGGTCAGGGGTGCGTCTTGTCGCACCCTGTTTGTAGTTGACCAAAACAAGCTAATAAAAGTTAACTAGGTTAATTTTTATAGCTCTTTCTATTAGCCGAATGCAGAGTTTATCATTCAGGAGAAAGGTAGTATCATGATAGATGGAAACCAAACATTAAGCACAGACAGCACAAACAGAAGCCAACCGTAGGTCACTGGACAATCAAATCAGGCAACAACAATGGTTTAGGAGTGACTGGGGGCATAGTTCACACAGGACAAACCCATTGGTTTGCAGAAAGTAGAATATTCTTTTGAATTTTACCGATTAATCTTTGTCCCAGAAGGAAGAGTTGAGGAGTCTTTTGAAACCTGTCAACAATTCATTCGTGCTTTCTAGAGGGAGGTGGAGAACTCCTATCACAAACCCTTGTGGTAGGTCATTCTGTGATAATCAGTATCTGATGGGGTGGAATAATTGTGTTACACAATGGAGTAGGTTATAAAACCCCCAAATAACCTAGTAAGGACAGAAAGGGTCAATATACAAAGGAGAACAAAACAGCTGAAAAACTAGGCCCAAACCACGTCACTGAAAATGGTTATAAAACAAGGCATGCTTATGTCTAGCAAGACAGATATTCTTGGCCTTGATTTTTTGGAAGATTTCCTTATACGACAGTATTGAACCAAGCATTTTGGAATAGCGTTAGGAATTTTTATCCTGGGAATGCCATCTTTTAGACAAAATAAAATCCATGTCCCAACTAGTCAGACTTTTTTTTAACTGCTTGTTCCAAAACGAAGTGTCTTTATCTCCAGTCTTCAACAGATGCCAGATCCTGTCAGAACTCCGTTCTCACCGCAGTTTTTCAGTGAGATCGTCAGATCTACATTCTGATCCAGTTACAGTGTCTACAAAAAAGTGATTACAGACTGCCACTGCTCTTGTGGCACTGCATCGCTGTTTAGTAACAGTGAATTTGCATGGAGCTGTATTTTGTAACCCATTCACAAAGAAATGCACTGTAGTACGCAGTATGGCTACTAAAAGTATATTCCTGTAAAATAACCATGTGCAAACCACTGCTAAAAAGATCTACTGATTTCTTTCGTCTGTTCTTAAATGTTTTATATTTATGGGCAGATCAAGTTTATGTGACCTGGGCTAGCATGGTTTCTTCAATGGAAAAAATAAGGAAGAAGAATACAATTGTAATATACTAGTGAATAAAAATATAACCCCGACATGATCAGAACCCAGGACTGCTAACCACATCTACTAAGTCTTAACAGACACTTGTAGGAATAACCTGAATGTATTGTCCTTTAACCTGAAAAGAAACGAAGAGAAGGGAAGAGTTTACTGTTGTATTCAGCAAGCTGCTCTGGAACAGGTAAAAGAGAGAAAACTTACTGAGGGTGATGCCAGCTATATCAGACGCATTTGACAGTTGCACGGTGTCTACTTTATACATGCATTTGTGCATGCCTATATCTGTTCATTGGCACTGCATATGTTCCAGTTGTTTCTAGCAAAAGGTCGCTTAAAAGTCAAAGATATGCCCAGTGAGTATAGCAGAAAATAAGTTATGTTGGGTTTTTTTTGTTTGGTTGGTTTTTGGGTTTTGGTTTTTCTTTTTTAATACCTTCCTATGGTTATTTAAAGCAGAATGTGCTACTGATTTAATTCCAAGCTCCTAATTTATGGAAAACCTCAATTAAATCAAATTTAGTCCTGAATTTGTACTGAATCTAGAGCCATCTCCAGTCTATCAACAGTACAGAGATGTCAGAAATAAGACATTGCGAGTTGGTGAGCTCTAACATAAGCTGCATTCCAGGTGATACTGACTCCTCTGGAAAGCTGTTTTAAAATACATTTGAAAAAATAGTAAAACAAAAACTCACTGGATAATGAAGCTGCAATTTACTAAATCTGTGGCAATTTTTCCACTGACTTCTTGTGATACCAAGTTTTCTTCCTGTAACTGAATGAATCTTAGCCATTCAAAATCTGGGCAACTTTGGTTACCTTGAATTTGCATTAAGGAGAAAATGTATTTGTAGCATATATTGTGCATTTTTCAGCTAAATAGACTTTTCAGCAAAATATATATGCACACACATATTAACAGACACGGTTTCCTTCTTGCCTCTCAAGTCTGCCCCGAATTGCAGCCTCTCTTGAAGAATTCTACCACGTGCAACTAGGACTTGCTCGCAGACTAGCTCCTTCCCTCCTGCTTCAGCCTGCTCCTCACCTTGACCCCTAATAAAAATGCTACTAGTGGAAAACACAGGGATCTTTCAACCTAAAATAATAAACCTCATTCTAACCATTCCAGTAACATGCTAAGAGACACAAAATAAAAAACCAAACACCACCACAAAAAACAAACAAACAAAAAACCCACAAAAACAAACAAACAAAAAAAAAAAGCAAACAACCAAAAAACAAACAAACCCAAACCAAAGCAGCAGATGCCTTAGGATCGGTTCCTAAGCCTAGAACCACCTGCATTTCACAGCCAAATTTAGCAGTTAAATGACAACCCCCCAAACTCCCAAATAAATCCATCGTTTAGGAATCTTACTACAGGTGCTGGATTTTTTTTGTTTTTAAGAACTCAAATTATAATTCTGAATCTTGTTCCTTGAGTAATTGCAACAGGAGGTTGGCTGTGATGTTTTATAGTCATCCTTTTCCAAACAATCGCATGACTAAGTTCAGCGATTCTTGAAGGCAAAAAGTCCAGACACATAGAACCAAAATTGAAGAGGAAGACAAAAGATCCCACCTGATTTTTCAAAATCTGATGAATAATTTGAGGTTTGACTTACTTCAAAATCATTCTGAATTTATCCTAACCTTTTTGTTCATCTCTGTGTTTTCTAAGGTACCACCCTCCCTAGAGATAATAAACAACTGAACATACTGAACCGAATAACTGTTAGAAGAGGATCTGGCAAAGTAAATAAATAACCCTAAATAAGAGCAAAAATATCCCACTGCAGGAATACAGAATTCTATTTGCGTCACTGGCATTCTGGAAGGCTGAAGTGTTTTATAGGCAGCACCATATGCTAGAGAATAGAAGATACTCATGGGCATTTTTATGAAAGCAGGGAATTTGCCTTTGGGAAGTTCTCATGTGTTTGTGGAAACTCACAAGCTTCCCATCATTTTCAGGCATCTGTGATTTTCTTTATTTTTTTTTTTTTTGGCAACATATGGAACTGTCACTTCAAAACATGCCCTTGCATCACTATGAAATGTATATTTCATTCCTCTAATCCTCTATGGCAGCCAGAGAGAAAATATATTTTAAAACATATTGTATTTGTTGTGTAGTTAAACGGATAGCTTGAGCTTCCTGTATTGGAACTTCGAACTTGAAGCCTCCCCGTCAATGAACTAAAAATGGCTGGTAAGTGCTGCTTTTGGGCCACGACAGTTACCACACCTGGTGCTTAAAACCCAGCCAACATCATAACTGAACGAACAAAGGAACAGCAAGTTTAATCTCTCTAGGCTTTTGGATACAAATGTCAGTATGAAAAGTCCAGGAAGAAGCGCGGAGAAAAAAAGAATATATTCTGTGATTTCAGAATATTTTACAGTGTACGGCGGAACTAGCCTTCCTCCGAGTCCGTCGTGTTGGGTATAGGTTATACTTGAGCAATGTACAATAAAATCATACTGCAGAAAAGGTTTTGGATACGAAACATGAAGGATGAAAATGTTTCCAGGAGGAAAATATTACCAACGTCAATATGCATTACAACCACTAGGAAAATGTCCCACTTATCAACCAATATTTAAGAACAGTATCGTTTTGTATAATGATTTTCTTTGAGATTGTAACAGAGCTCCAAAGATCTCTACATTTTTAGTTTGCATAAAAAATAATGGGAAATGTCTTTCCCTCAATCTCAGCAAATTCCCAAGTCATAGAGAACCTGCTAGCATCATGTCTGTTATAAATATATATAAAATACAGGGATGATTATAAGTATTTCTTCAAAGCGCCTCTAGCCCCTTCACAGTTTTCAGATGAAAATACAAACCCATGCACCCCGGAAGCATGCTTCCCAGCAAATATGCGTATACTCGGAAAAAATGAGGGTTCTCCCATGCTTTTCCACTTGCAGGACACCACTTGGGGAGAAGCAGCTAAGCGATCCTAAACTCTCAGACTGCAAATGTTACTCGGGTACTTCAGAGGACAGAGGCAGAAGTTGCCTTGTTTTCCTTCGCACGTGCTACGCACCTACACATTACCAAGACAACATACCCTTCGCCATTAACAACGTTAATGAGAGAGAGTTAGACGTTAAAGGTTAAAGAGAACTGGTCATTAAAGATATACCCAAGAGAGGCCTTGCCAACTCATGACGTTTTACACAGCTACATTGAAACATACTGTGTGAAGCGAAGAAAAGGTCACTTGTGATGTCTTAAGCCCGACTTATTTGCTGTGCTTATTCATTTGAACGTTTTAAACTGGAACTCTGACTCACTCACGGCTAACTCTGTACAAATAATTTCAGTGACATAAACAGGCATAACAAGGTCGAGCATGTGTAGCATTATTTGCAGGCTCTTCTAAGTCACTAGTTCATAATGAGTCATCTTCATTATACTCGGAGAAATGCTACTGCTAGCAGAGTTTTGAGAGTACCTACAAGAATTCATTTTTGCCATTCAGGCTTAACATGCATAGCTCAGCCTTTGAACACACTGGGATGTTTATATAGCTGCACACATAATATACTGAGACAAGGTAAATCCCCACTTTTCTTTCTTCTCTTTCAGGTATTTTCAGTGGTTGTCATTCTATTTGAATTTTGCAATCCTAATTCTCAAAACCAGCTGAAGAGTAAACAGAGAGGCTTTGTGACATGAAAAAAAAAAGAGGCAGATGAACAATAAAGAGCAAATAACGCAAGCTCCTTCTGCATTTCTTTCTTTACACAAAATAAATTTAGAGTAAAATGTTTTCTCAGAAAAAAAGGAAATGCTAAGGAAAAAATGTGCAACATGAAAAAAATTTTAACTGGCTAAGAAGCAGCATTTGGTATTTTTGATACATTTTCAAAAACCTATGTCAGGATTTTCTTAGTGGTTTTTTGCCTAATATCTGTGGAAATTACCTGACTAATTTCAGTCAACAGCTGCTGGAAAGGCATCCCAATGTCTCCCATCTCTGACACGTTCTGTGGATTCTTGTCCAGCTTCTCCTGGAGCTCCCTGGGAATAAAAATCGTATCACTAAGTAAATTGTGCACTTTTGTTCTGTTTCTCTCTAGATGGCAGCATTTGCCTTAAGGACTTCCCTCCAGATGAACATTTCTCATACAGGAGTAACAATAAGGGCCCAAGAAAAATACTGTCAGGGACCAGGAATCCTTTGCCATTTGTTTTGGTTAGTTTTTCATATTTTTCACTGTTTCTTTTGCCCTTTTTTTTTTTTTTTTTGGGGGGGGGGGGGGGAGGGGGAGGAGGGCATGCATGACTCTTCACATCAATCACTGAAATTGTTTTAGCACAAATAGTTAAAAGCTAAATACCCCAGTGCAACTGCATGTATGAAATCAAAATACAGTGGGAGTTCAATTAACAGAATAACAACATGCACAGAGTAAGCAAAATATATTAAACTGACATGAATTAAAATTAATGGCAACATTAATTTTCCCCTCAAATTCCAAACACATCTCAGACAATGTTTAAAGCCTGAAAACAGCTGGGTTGTTTTTGTTTTCAATTTCTGAACTCTGTATATTTAGTATAATTCAACACACTGAAAAATCCTGTTCTTGCACGTTCCTGGTTGTCCTACAGACCTTGGAAGAGGCAGACTTACAAAAGACTTATTTCTAAGGATGAACACAGCTTGACATTTTAAAACCAAACTTTGAATCATTTGGTATTTTCCATCTGTTAAAGCCCCGATCTCCTACTCCATACATGTAGGGGAGGATCTCAGCCCAGTTGCGTAGCCTCAGCGATGTAGAGGGACTAAACAGAGACCTCCGACTGCAGGAGGTCTCAGTTACTCAGTTAAGAGACATAATCGCCGTTGTGGGGACGCATCAAACACAACGGAACCCGCCAGTCCAAAGGGGCGATTTCCCCCTGCATGCAGCGCTGGCGCGGCCTCGCCGGGAGGGCTGTGAGCAGGTCTGGGCCCCGCAAGTCAAGAAGGATGCGAAAATCCTTGAACGCGTCCAGAGGAGAGCAACAAAGCTGGCGACAGGGCTGGAGGAACGTCCTACGAGGAGCAGCTGAGGACTTTGGGGTTTCTAGTTCGGAAGAAAGGATGCTGAGGGGCAACCTCATTGCTCTCTGCTGCTTCCTGGGGAGGGGAAGGGGAGAGGTTGGTGCTGAGCATTTCTCCTGGGGAACCAGTGATCGGACGTGTGGGAATGGTTCAAAGTTGTGCCAAGGGAGGTTTAGACTGGACATTAAGGAGTATTTCTTTTCCAAGAGGGTGGTCGGACACTGGGGCAGGCTTCCCAGAGAGGTGGTCGATGCCCCGTCCCTGTGAGTGTCTCAGGCATTTGGACACTGCCCTTAATACCATGCTTTAACTGGGTCAGCCCTGAAGCGGTCACGCAGTTGGACTAGATGGTCGTTGTAGGTCCCTTCCAACTGAAAACACTCTGTTGTCAGGTAGACCATCCTATTGGATCTTACTATATTCCCTTATCCCACATATTCCATGAGCTTGCTCAGCATTAGAAATAGCTATACACTTTTATAGTCCTTGCTGTAGTGTTATTTAGCCTTTTAGTAATTCAGGACTTCTACAAAAGGAACTGAGGAATTCTACAAAATAGCTACACTGAAAGCTGCCTAATTTTTTATTATGAGGATATGATATGAGGATGCGATAATTTTTTATTATGAGGATGCATTAAATAGAAGAAATGAGAATTACCTAAAATGGGAAAAACCTACTTTTTCTTTTTTCCCCAAAGAAATGCTATTCACAATAAGACGACAGGTATATTATTAGGTGCATGCAACACAGTCTGGTTGGCTTTCAAACAGATCATAGCTGCATTGTACATCCCTCTAGTAAATTTGTCCATCTGTAGCCTTCTCTGAAAGGAATCACTGCAGCGTTAATCTGCATTTTTAGTGCGTCACCACATGTACTCACAGTAGGAAAAAGAACGTTATCGGTTGTGGTAACTTTTCAGTAGACATATATAATTCATTCCCTATTTACTGCCTTCCATGTACAATCACTGCAACAATGTTTCCAGATTTTTTTTTTCCTCTAACTTGTCCATCAGCCAGAACTTCAGCTGCCAGCTCTGCCTATACTCCGAATCTCATACAAAGTAGAAATTTTTTTAAAATGAGCCCCATCCTTATTTTTCTCATGCTTCCTCTCCTCCTCTCCCCAGTTTGCATTTGTCTCTCAGTCCCCTAAGACTTGTTGGCTATGAGCGTTTGGCCTGGGCTGGCAAGCTGAGCCCGTGGACCCTCCCTGCGCACGGGACTGCTTACGTTCCCTGTGCCAGTCTCAACTGGAATCCACGTCTCAAAAGGCTACGATTAAGGGGAGATGTTGGCATTTCACTACTTGTTATGAACAACTGAGAAAAGGAAGACTATGCTAAAACAAACCCCCCCCTCAAATATACAGTGCAAATGGGCCAAGTGTTAACTCATCTAGCAAAACATTTTTAAGCATAAAAATTTAATGCTGTAGCAGTTTGATCCAGCCTCCCTATTTTATCTGCTTATCTCAGCCTCATCTGATGAATGCTTAGCCATTCAAGAATTTGTTCTCCTCTCTCTCTCTCTCAGAGGAAACTTTTATAATTATTTTTAAAAATAGTGGTGTGGAGACTTGGTGGCCAAATGCCCATTGATCATGTGGAAAGATACATTCTTCTTCTGACTTCAAAGACCACAATGCTGTCCAAGGAACTAAAACCGGCAGCCAAAATACCAGGGGAGAAATAGATAGGGGTAAGGACAGAAAGATTATATCCCAGAGCGAGGAAAAGAAACAATCGTCTTCAAACTCATCGCTTCAATTACAGCAATGGCACAAAGCTACTGCAAGGTGCCAGGCTTATGGGAATAACTTTTGAAGATAGTAAGAATTATTTGAATAAAAGGGTTATAAATCTACTTGACAAAACCATCTATAAAGTTGCAAAAGCAGCAGTTCTTTCTTAAGTTGATAGGAACAGAGCGGTCATGTTTAATTTAATAATCAAGCGATCCGTGGACATTAGAAGAAATGGCATAGTCCAGATACATTTTCAAAGGGGGCGGAAAAAGCCATCATATTGAAATCAGATGCCATGTGCATCACACATCATTTCTTCCTGTACTGTACTCCCGTCCTGCTTTTTCCAGCTTTAGAAAGCTGTTTCTGTTTCTTCTCCCTCAGTTGATACGATCCAGTTAAATCCAAGCTTTGGAGACACTTGCATGAAACATCAGCGATTACTTGATTTCTCAGCATATAAATCTAACTACAAAACTTACTATGTAGGACTCTGTTATGAGGTAACTTTTCCTACGCAATTTTTTTGCCTCAGCTGCGAACTACCCCGAGACCTGCAGTAACACAGTAGTCAAAGCCGATCTCCGTATCACTTATTAAGCAATTCTTTCCCCAGAACAACCTGCTGGAACAACAAAAGGATTAGCTGGGGCCTTTCAGCAAGCAGCTTCAATGTAAGTTCACCTCCAAGCCGCTTTTAGCGTCTAAAAATCAAGGCCACCACCAACTTCTGTTTGATCTGATCTGCTTCCAAAGGAAGCTCTCTCTTTAGCTTGCCACTCCGCTCTCCCAAACCCCGCTCTGCTGCTGAGGGCTTTGTCCGACACCTCTCTCTGCTTCCCCTGGCCCTGCAGCACCCGTGTCCTGCAGCAGCGAGCAGTGGCCCTGCATCTGAGCCACGGGCAGACCAGGAGGGCAGGTGGCCTTCCTGATTCTTAGCGCCCGAATTTGTCGGGACGGGTCACGCGATAAAAGAAGTTAATCAGGCTAAGCACTGCCTCATCCCACGCCAGCCCGATTTTGTCTGTGCTGCCACCACTTCCCACAGCACGGCAGGCAGAGGCGTGCCCTTGCCTCAACCATATTCTACTGCTGCATTTCATTCTGCCCGTAAGAAAGCAAATGTCCTGATCTGAAGGTTTTGGCACGCCTCAGCCTTTACCTGGTAAACCTCCTCAACCTGAACTTCTCTCACGTTCATCTCCTAAATTTAGGCCACCAAAAGGGAGCCCCAAAAGCTGAAGGGAGGACAGACGCTGCGCAGGTCCTTTGCGGGACCCACAGGCCAAGTACCTGCACAAAACCCCGCGCAACCTGGAGTTCTCTCGTCAGACGTTGAATTTCTGAACCCCTACCCTGGCATATTAGCAGGCAGAAAAGATCTTTGGCAGAAACTCTGACAAAGGCTTTACATATCAGGGAGGTTATTTTACTGCACACGCTGTTTGTGTGCTTATATCTTGTTTGCCAAGGAGGATGTTGCAATGGGTTGCATTTTGAAGAGCTATTACCTACTACTGGATGTAAATGTTAGTGGATGGCTGCGTGGGGCCTAATTTCCCGTTGGGCACCGGTTCATTATGCAGTATTAAAGGGGCTATATATTGTACCTGCAGGAGGACGAATCTGAACAAGGTACTAGATTTTAATGCCTGTGAATTGTGTCATCCTGTTAACTAGAAAATAATCAACATAAACACAGATTCTCAAAACAGGAGGAATATTAGCCAAACTGATTGACATATACAATACAGGTTAAATTACTAAGCTATGCACTTCCAGTCTCGTTTCACATGTAAGAAACTCGTTTTCAAAATCCTGACAATCAATTAGCAGTATCTGTATCTTGCTTCACTAACTCAATTCTTTTTCAGAAATCTAAAAAAGTTTTGTATGGCCTCATAATTTGGCTTGCCAGTCCTTCCGAGAGCTCTAATTACTCACATTTACTGCAACACTGTGAGGACTTTTAGTATATAAATATATAGTTACTTGTTCAATGCTGTCCTTATAAGTTACAGATATGCAAAACTTTGTACGCAGGTGAATAATATATGCATATAAATATGGAGGAAAGCATAAAAGAGAAAGTCCAAGCAATATTTTTGCTTTTATGCAGTTCAAATTAAAATGCCTCAGGATAAGCAGCCACCCCTTGGAATGTTTGATGCTGCACCAACGCTGAAGACAGAGGACGGGGTTTGCAAAGCAGCCACCTGAGGAGCGACCTTAAACCCCGGGTTGGTTTGTGCAACTCGATAGGCAGGATTGCAGTTATCAGCCAGGGCGCTGCGTCACGGGCAGATGCGAGTTTAACGCTCCGTGATCTTTCCCAGATGCTCTGAACTGGCTCTGGTCTTGGCCCTATGACAGTTTTGCCTCTCCACTTTCAGATGTCACCAGCCTGCGCGAGCAACGAGGGGATTGTCTTTCCTTGCAAACGTATGGTTTTTACATACTGTTTAGCTGACTGGCCTCGACAGATCAAGAACTGATCTCACACCATTGTATTCCCACTGGCTGAAATGGAACTGGTGTGAATAGGTATATGGGAGATGGTTATTTGGCTCTCGGGTTGAAATGTATTAAATACATATATTTCTTCATTTTGTCTAATTTTCTAGTTCAGGTCTTTTAAAACAATTACACTATGTGAAACTAAAAGAAAATTATATCAAAGATTTGGCGTTTTTTGCTTTGCTTTGATTTTTTTTTTTTTTTTTTTTTTGGGGG
>KL276286.1:27830-52614 GCA_000699545.1 Podiceps cristatus
AATATGGAAAAAAGAATCCTTAGCCTTAACAGAGTGCAAGCACAGAGTTGGGTTGTTTCCTGTTTGATACTTTTCTTTACAGTAACAAATATTTCTGATTTCTACTGTACATATCTATTAAAGTACTTATACCACCACACTTTTATATGTTCCTTAAGGCCAAAAGAGGTTTTCTTCTTTCCCCTTCCTACTTTTCACTTAAGGAAATGGGAAAAAATAAATGAATACACCAAGTACTTCTTGATTGTTACATAAAAATCTTATTGCTTTTCAGCAGCCCTCTTCCTTCTCCTCTAAAAAAAATGCTTTCAGTAGAGGGAACTTAGTATGGCAAAAATTGGAATGTATGCTTACACAAAAACATGAGCTTACTAATAACTGTAGTGATCAAGTGACATTGAAATCACAGAAGCAGAATGAGAATTTAGACAGATAAACAGTAAAGTCATGGCCAGTATCTTTCACGGAGACTTAATTATAGAGTACAAATATTAAGAAGGCAGAAGAGTCTGTTTATAAGACCTCAAAGTTTTAAAACAAATCTTGGGATTGTCTAGTATATGCCATAATAATTTCCATATTCTGAATCTCTTGTGCTTTTTAAAACTGCATTTTGATAGCTTGATCCAAGAGTTATTCACAGTAAATTGAGAACCCTGAAGCTTTGCAAAAGATTAAGGCAGCATTTCTGCCAGTAAAAATATAAGAACAAAGTACAGACCCCACTTGGCTCAATTCATCCTGCCCCCCCACCCCTTTTCTGAAGAGCTCCTCGCTCGTCTTTGCCCTGGGACATTATGCAGCAGACTGAGCGCTGAAGTTCACATGCTTTTTATCCATTACTAGCCTATGCCAGAAATACTTCAGCTCTTTCTGGACCCGACACAAAGGTTGGCAAGAAAACGGCCTGGCGGCCCCCGTGCTCCCAAGTCACTAGGTGGGCTTACTAGCTTGCCTGAAGGCACCATCTGCACGTCTTTCGGGAGCGACATTGACCTTGGATGGTGTCCTCTCATCCCTGGCAAGATAGGTTCTCGTGTCCCCCGCACAGCATCTCAGTACAGGTCCAGGTGGGTCATTCTGCTTCTGAAAGCGTTCCCATACGTGCTATGGGATGGTTTTGCATAGCAGTCAGAAGAACCGATAAAACCGTAAAAGACTACAGAACTCCCCCTCCCAAATTGTTATATGAAGGTTGCTGTTTACTGATGATGTTAAAGGAGAGGCTTGATACTCCGTAAGGGAAGACAACTCCAATCCCTTTACTCATAAATATTAAGACAGACAGTCTGCATTGTCTATATCCCAGCAGTGCCTTGGGCTTTGTGGGCGACAGAAGGATTGACGTGTCGCCCGACATGAGCAAGTGATCCAGGAGGTCACTTTGGCAACCTGAGCTCTGTGTCCTGATGCGGTTCTAGAGGTCTCCTTGACAAATAATCGCTCCCCATGATCCATAGTGGCTTCAATCAAAAATGAGTTACTCTAGTAGTGAAAATGTGCAGAAATTAACTGTAAACTGAAACCTCCTTCTATGAGTCATGGTCCATTCAGCTGAGTTCCTATTTTAAAGTTTCAGGGTTTTCAGTAAAATATAAATGAATTTTACAGTTTCTTAGGCCATGCCCTTCCAGTGATCACACGCTAAGCTGCCCAAGTAAGAAATTCCTTCAGGGGAGTTCTGAAGGAGCATAAAATGCAGATGGACATCTGCAGAGTGTGATTTGCTGAAGGAGATCAGGAAAGCTTATGGTGACATTAAACCTTCAAGTTAGTGGTCTCTTAAAGTCCAGCAGTGAGGAAAAGTAGAGCTTCTAAAAAGATAAATTGGTGGTCTTTTCCCACATAGAGCTGGTGATGGTGGGCTGTTTTCCAGCGTAGTTGTCCAGAAGCTGAGGGGGTACCTCTAACCCTGAGGCACTAAATAGTTCATCGCAGAAGCTCTCTGAGCAATCGCTGCTCCCTTTGCCCCTCTCTGTGCTGGTCTTCATTCTCTTTTGTTTATGACTTTCCTTGCAACCACTTTTGTCTGCTCCATGTTCCAGCAAGGGTGTGCAGACTTTGGGTGCACTGAGACACTCTACAGCAAATGCTTGTTTCAGAAGGGGAAAACGCTCTCTTGCCTTTTACTCAAATTAATGGGAAATGGTTTTCATGATATATATTCTAAACCAGGCCTCTATAGGCATGGAAATTATTAAAACCCACTCTAGCAAGAACATTATTATGGAACATAAAAGCTATTGCTTCATTCTTTGACCATTCTTCCTAGGCATAAAAGGGAAAATATCGTGCCAATGTCTTGACAATTTCTGGATAGTTTTGAAATGCTAAAGAGGGAAACACAACAAAAGACTATGCCACTTCATAAAAACATGATGGAGGATGAAAACTTAGGTTCGTATTTTCACATCCATCTCAATCAGGAATGTTTTTCTACTTTCCCAGTCTTACTATATCTTCCGCATGTAGCTGTGAAGTTTGAGAGGCCTGTATGGCATAAGCTATACAAAGTCTGTGGTGTGAATTGAACTTTCAAGCCAAAGATAAGGTGGTGTCTGAGCAAGAAAAATGGATTTATAGTAGGAGAGGGGTGAAATTAAAGTGAGAAAGGGCCAATGGAGTACAACAGCTCAGGGAGTAACCAGGAAAAAGGGCTAGCTTTCCCATTATGTTTACAAAATTCAAGGCAGTTTGCTGCAAGCGACTGAATGCTTTCAGGCAGATAGTTTTCTCATACTGGGTCATACAACCTTTTAAAAGTCTTTTCACTTCTATTGCAATTTAATACTTCTATTAAGACACTGCCTTAAGCAAAAGGGGGTTTCATTATGCTGGATATTGCACAAACAGAGAAAACACAAACCTTTTCCTGACTTTTTTACAAAGCAAAAATGCTTTCTTGATTTAGGGCCAAATCCTGTGCCTACTTATGTTCACGCAAGCCCATCACTTTGCAGATGGAGGATATAATAGAACTAGTCACCTTGTGTTTACAGTTTGAGATAATAAATAACAAACACATTAAGCAACCTTCTATACAGCATCACTACAATTATCAATATGAGCATGGCAGCAAAAAAGGTGCGCCCACTGAGTACCAATCGCTTCTTGTGACTTTCCCAAATCATGCCCTCATAATGGAAAAGGCCAAATTTAAGGAAGGGAAACAGTAGAGGAGTTATCTCAGACTAACCATGGGGATGCAAAGCTCTAAAGGCAGAGGTTCTGGCTGGTTGTTGCCCATGCTGGGAACTACCCACAGAAAGTTGTAGTTCTTCTTTAGGCAACATCCGACATGCCATCTCCACCTGGAGTCATCCTGGTTCACTATTATAGAAGTAACCCCTGAAGTACATCCTGGTGTTTTAGGCCTCTTTCAAAGAAATCTCAGGAAAACAACTCACGAGGGGAAGTCTTTTCCACTACACTGGACTTCTGCTAAATGGATGTGACCCAAACCTAAATTGCTTAAAGTAGCATCTTTAAATGGCTCCTTCAAGGTTTCTCAGCAGGAGGTAAAAACAGCGATTTGTATTTCTCTTAACGTCAACCATACTCTAGAGCAAAACGGCAAACTATAGTTAGTCTGTGACAGCTGGTCACTGAAAGACACTGACTACACACTGTGAAGTCCGGATGAATATTACCCCCATCACAGTCAACAGGAACGCAGGGAGACTGAACAAGCCCGTCAGTCAGATTCAGTTATTTTTGATTCTCTACTGTGAAAAAGGAGAACTCTGTTACCTTGCCTCTTTTCAATATCTGCCTGTTTCAGCAGGTAGGAGGCAAGATGCGGTACTGCTAGTGCCATTTGAGCAGCAAGATGCTCCAAGCAAAGTATTTTTGAAGCGTTTTTAGGTGCCTTGGATATATCGCTGCCCATGAAGTGCCATAATCCCTGAGAAATATCTGAGGTTGCTCACTGCTGGTCTGAAATGGGATACTGCATATACAGGAAAAAGGAAGGAAGAGTAAGAGAATGAGATGGAATTTCTCATGTTCTGCCAAGTTTCCACAAAATACACAGTGATCACCTGCTAAATCTTGCAATGGCTCTCAACTGTAATGCTGTCAAGTAGTCCTCCACTGCTTTTAGAGCCAGAGATAAGGCTGGTTTAGAACATTTTAGATACTTCCACTATATCTGTCAAGTGAGAATATCTCCCCATTTTCTCTTTAGTACCGTAAACTACTGGAAAGACAACCCCAGAGATGAGACTGGTTTAGAATATTTTAGGTACTTCCACTATATCCTATTAAGTGAGAATATCTCCACATTTTCTCTTTTTATCTTCATCTGTTTTACCATAAACAGCTAGAAAGAGAACCTCTTCTTTACGTATGATAAATCAGTAAATGCTTGACAGTCTGGAAAAACACTGCTGCTGGGAAATCGTCATTGTGGGAGTACCAACAGACAGGGTGAGGTGGCTGGTAAATATAGAAATGACCAGCATTAGACATCCATTGTCCTATCTAGATAGTGGTTTTGTTATCTAGATAGTGGCTATTGTTCAGATAACAAAGGATCTTTAGTCAGATAAATGTCAGCTCTTTACAAGATCATGCAACTTATGTGTAGACTAGACCAGATACTTCATTTCAGATCAATGTTGATTATTTGATCTAATACAATGTATGGATTTCATGTTCTATGCTTTCAGTTTTGTGCCTCAAAATATCCGTGGGCACAGTAGTTGGCAACATGACCTCACCTTGATTATTAGAGAGCTTTGGAAACCAGGCAGACATCTTTGGTTACCCAATTATACTTCACGATATTAATAGAACAGTTGCACCGAGACACTTACAGACAGGCAGTGAAACAAAAGAATAATAAAACCATTCTTGTTACTATCTTGTCGTATTTTAATCTGATAGCAGGCATGCCAAAATCATAGAACATTTCCACCAACACCAGATTAGCAATAAAAATATTTCACATTCAGTTCCCAAGATAGATGTGGCTATAAGTTGGCTTTACAGACATCTAAATCAAATCAAACGCACTTTCTTTCTACTTCAAAAATTCAGCCTCTGGATTCTACTTTTACAGGCTTTAATAACTCTAAGATCCAGTGTACATAAAACTAAGTTTATTTCACCTTTGAACTCACTGTGAAATTGCTGTAAATGCTAATTAAAGAAGGCTATGCCCACTTTATTCTTGTTTATAAGAAAGTTTGTTTCATTTTTCTCTTTGGAAGTAGTATTCGTCAAACACACCTGTATCTCGCAATATTTTGTGAATACACTGAAAATTACAGACTAGAGATAGTTAACATATATACTTTCAGCATATAACTTCCAAGAACAACTATAATGACAATGGCTACTGCGTTTACCACTAATTTTTTTGTTTGTATGTGCGTGACTGTAAAGTGAATTTTAATGCTTGTTGGAATTCAAAATACAATTAGCGATATGTTTGCATTTTATATATATTAAAAAAATATGCTTTTTCATCTGCGTGCATGTGCACATATCTAGCTATCAATCTATAACTATCCTCCTCTAAAGCCAGGCAGGTATAAGAAGGTGAAGGATGATCTGGATAAAACTGAGCCCTAAGCATTACACAATATGTGTTCTATTATCACTGTATCACAGACACCATCTTATCTTCCACCCTGTGTTTGCTGACTATATCTGTTGCCATCTTGAACTTTTCTTATAGCTACTATTTATCTTTACAGAGTTTATCTGTAACACGTTAAATTCCTTCATCTTCCTAATCAATTTAGAATGGTTTACCAGTACCCTCTGTTAAGTCTCATTTCTCCCCTTTGCCTTTGACCTTCTCAGTATGTATTATTCCTAGTATTATTAAATGGAACTGAGAAACATGCCAAAAGCAGTGTTGAAAAAAAAAAATTAACTTTATGAAAACCATTCTCAGTCACTACAGAAGAGATTCATGTAAGAAAGCCTACTGACAATCAACATGAACATTCTAAAAATGTAACATTCCTTGGAAAAGAAAGAATTTTCTCTGAGAAAAAAGAGCTCTGCCCACACCCCTGCCCCAAATACAAGTCTGCCAAAAAGTCTCTTATTAGTATGGAATATATTGTCTCAGAGCTTTATGGCTATATGGACTTGATTTTTACCAGCCCAGTGCACTTACAACTCTGATAGATTTCCAACGGAACAGTACATGTTTACACTTTTAAAAAGATAAGTTCTTCCTAGAAAATTTTCACTTAGTAAAATATAGCTTGCGAGTTTTCCATCATCTTTTCCCCTCCCCACCTTAAATTGCGAAACGGCATTATATTCCATTTGCTTGGGCAACTGCAAGCTGATCAAAGTCAACACTTGCTATGGAGAGACAAGCTGGTGTGACCTATATGGCAAAATCTTTTTGGGGAACGGAAGAAAATAATGACTGAGAGAAGAAGAAGGAGAAGAAAGCCAGAGAAAGAAGAAATAGTGCAGGAGGGGAAAAAACAAGATAGTGTAAGAATTTCTCCTGCTTCCTGTCCTCTTCCCTATTTTAAGAAATGTATTTGTGTTAAAATTTGAGAGACAGTCTTTTTCACTTTTCTCAATAGGATACAGGAGCCAGATAATTCAAAGTAAACAAAAATGTGTAGCGCTATAGATCGCAAATATGTTGCCAATTCTAGACAGGGACAGCTAACTTGTTTAGCAGTACTTTTTCAGTTAGAATATGGTTTTTTTACTGCAACCTTTAAATTTTGCAGAAAGTGATATATCCAGTATAACCTATACATACTACAAGGTATAGGACATTATATGCGCGTACAGCATTTTCAACATATGTATATATATAAATATTATGCCACTTCAACATATTTCACTTATTAGGACATCATTGACATGAAACTACTTGAGTTTTTCTATTCAAGGAAAATTTTGACAGTTCTACTTTCGCTGACATTGGTATACATTTTGATGTTTGCATTCTCAGCAGAAGTGAAACTGCTTTTCCAACCAGTGAAAAGCACTTCCGTGTCTGACAGAAGACTCTCCTCCTTCACAGAACAGAGGCAGCCAACCAGTAGCCCACAAGCCACATCTTGCAAGTAATTCAGTTGTAACATTTGTGCTGAGACAAGACGATCTCATCAGCACAGAGCGGCAGCAGAACAATTTGTCACTGGTAGGAGGAAACGAGCCAGCAGACTCTACTATCGCCGGTCAGGCTGGGGCTCAGCCAAACTCCCAAGCGTGGCACGCGTGAAATGGGCTGTGGGGTGCCCATCACCATTTGCCGCACTCCTAGAGTGCGTACTCACTTGAACATAGCTCAGCTCAGGTATGTGGCTTGTAAGGTCAGACAGGCTACTCATCTTTGTTTTGCAAGAGGGCAAACATTTCAAACGACACATGGACTTGATGTTGGAGTCATGCTCTGGTCGAGAAACAGCACATACACCTTCCGGGAACAAACGATTCTTGAAATAAACATCTTAGAGTGGGGTTCCCTCTGAAATTTCAAATCAAGTGCACCCTGTTCCCAAATCAGAGGCTCTAATTCTCTTGCCATGCACTGCTCTGACCGCAATAAATTAGGAAGGAGGATAAAGATCGTAGGGATTTGCCCCAGCACAAGGCTCATTTAAGTGGCATAGCATTAGCGAGACAGCTCTATACTTAAAAGCCGGCTCAGAGTAGGGCCAGGGAATGGGTGTATTTAAAGAACCTGTTTAGCCAGTGCTTGGCCACAGAGCAACCTTTCAACCGAGAAACAAAACCAAAAGGCAGAACTGCAATTAATCTGCATTACTTGACCTCAGAGATTGGAAAAATTTCCTCACCGTTTTGGAATCAGGGAAGGGGGGCTGTAAAGGTGGAATGCAGTCCGATGTATCCGCTCAGCTCTGGCACAGCATTTGCAAATTAATGGCAGAAGATACCCTTTCCGCCTCCAAGTCAGATTTCTGTTGTCAATCCCGTCTCATTTCGTTCATGAAATGGGCACCAGACTAGGATCAAGCTCAGTCTTTGGATTTGCACCAACTCCAGCAGATGCTGTAAATTTGCAGAGAAACCGTCTAAAGCTTGGATTGTGCTCAGGTTCTTTGGTGTCCTTACAAATCCATCCAGATTCACCAACTCGTGTTTGCAGAACTCGACTCATTTTCATCTCCTGTCCTAGCAGTATCTGCATCGTAAGCCCCACAGCAGCATGATGTCCTACCGATCATCAATTCAGGAACATCTTTTTCCCACCTTAAGCGTCTCCGATTGAGATACCATCTCTCCCATGCTGCCCCAGGACCAGGTGGTCTCCTTCACTTTGTTCCCTGACCTTTGGGATTTTATCTGACTATTCATTTATTTTGGAATGAGACTTTGATAAATTATTATTCACTATTGCAATTGAACACGTTTCAGTAGTGCTACAGACTAGCACTGTAGCAAAGCAAATATAGATGATAGAAAAATCCATTTTGGAAAAACTAAAAGTACAGGTATCTCACTCAACAATCACCAAAACTTTTAGTAAGAACAAACAAGCAAATAAGTTACTGTTAAGCTGTGGTCAGCCTCTTCTGATGTGGCATTTTAAGAAAATGTTAGTGCTTTATGATCACTGGCAATTCCCAGATACATGAATGCGGTCTGTGTGTGCATGTACCATCCCGTGATTTTGAATCCAGATGAGACATATGGTCACAATATTCTTCTTTTATTAATAGGTTGAGGCTATCTAACTTTCAAAGGCCTGAATTAAGAAGACTGTCTATCATTCTCTGATTCCCATCGGTTCCTTTTAACAGTAGAGAGGAAAGGCACGACACTTTGATGTGGCAGGCTGCGAAATAGCAGCCCGCCCCACCTGCCTCGTACAGAGCACTTCACCAAATACATCCACTATCCAAACAGTACGTTAAGTCACCCAACTTTACTCTACCTGCAGTTCCCCCATGTCATAAATACAAGTTTTTCATTCTGGTGCTACAAGTAAACTGTAAGCATAGCTCAACCACTGAACTAAGCTCAGGTTTTAATTTTCTATTATCAGAGGAGAAAATAATTAACATCTGCCACAGAAAGGTATCTAACAGACACCGTGGATTTAAGATGGAAAGAAAAGGGATGGCAAAAGGAAAGAAAAAGATAAGACATTTGCTTTAATCATTAAGCGTTCAGTAAGGCTAAGTATAAGTAGACCAAATCATTTCTCCTTTGGTATCATACAGCCAAATTCATAAAGCAGTAATTCTGAACATAAATCTACTGCCAGACAGGGCATTAATATCCATCCCTAAGAGACAGGTAGATCCCTATACAAAGAACAGCCATGATGCTTCTGATTGGTCATAGAATATCTGTTACACAAATTAAAAAAAATAAAAGGTAAATAATTTATTAACTATTGTGGAAAACAGGATCACGGGGAAACAAAAGGAAACAAGTAGAGATTAAACTGGCAGTAAAATCTTCCAGTGGAATTCCTGGAAAGTAGTTCTAGCTGAGTACTGAGTAGGAACAGTGTAAAGTCCCAAGAAGCCAACCAGTAAGTAATATTGCAGAATAGTTCAATAAGCTTCAGAGGCTCTTTTGCCAAAAATAATCAGGGTGTTTGATCTCTGCTTGTCTGGAACATGCAGCTAGGAAAAAATTACCCCATTTGCGGCGGGAATTGTGGTACCAGGTCTCACCAATAAGGATACCAACAACTTCCACTCAGGTAATCCCCTTTCAACTGAGTTTTTGAACAATGTTGTATCAATCAGGGGGATACCTCGCTTTTAAACATGCGTAAACAAATTCTTTCTTTCAAAATCAGAAGTCTATGCTTCAGCATTAACTTACACGGTATCACTAATAGCAACTAGCACGTCTACCAGTTCCGTGGTTTTCTTTCACAGTGGCAGGCAATGAATCAACACATTTTCCCACCTACAGTTCATTTCTAAAATGCCTTAAATACTGAAGAGAGAGACAAGTCCAGAAGAAGGACATTCAATTCTGAATGCTCGGTTTAGAACTTTCTGTCCAGATGTTTGTGACAATTACAAAAAAAAAATACTTCTATGTAGGGAGAGAGGGGGACACTGCAATGACAAATAGAGCTACACTTTAATGACAGATTAACCAAAAAAAGAGGAATATTTTTAATTGTGTTTTGAACTTTGCTTTGTGAAAAAAGGTTAGTTATTTTGCTGTTTCATCTTGGCTCAGAAAAAGACCCCTATAACAGTACTAAGGAATAAAATTTCAGCTTTCAGCCAGCCCTAGCTGCAAGTTCAGTTACACATTTCTTGTTCCTAAACCCCAGCCCTGAGCTCCCTTTGAACTTGCACTACATTATCCCCCTCCTTCCTCTTCCACTTCAACTCCTTCTTTGCCTCCATCACAGATCTAACTTTGGGGAAATGTTTCTGGATCTCTCATTCCCTTTTTAAGGATAATTAAAATAAAACATGGCACTTTGAGTAACTGGTATTTCACAATATGAATTTATAAACAAACTACCATAAAATAAGAGGTGTGAACTTGCAGAGGATTTTTATTTTGCTGTAGCAACATTTGTACAGAAATCCACTCTGCAGTAAATGGCAAGTAATTTTTTAAACTTTACTAGTTAACTTTCTAACGGGAACCCCCCTTTTTTTTTGCCTGAGTGCTCAGGAGGGCATATTTTACCACCTGTGATGTCATCTATGTAAGTGACTGACAGATACGGAAATAATCTTTGAGAGACTATTTCTCTACCCTCAGAAGCTTAAGACCTGGATTAAACCATGATAGTGGGACTGAGATACTTAGTCATGATTTATATACACTTTACTTGATATATATGAATACCTGTAGGAAATATTCTGATAAATATGGCTGCATTTCTCTTTGTTTTAGGGGATTATACATATGCAAAGGGATATGGCTGTGGTTTTATGGAGTTCTACGTCCTAAAATTTTCTATTTACTTTGAGCAGAGATTATTAAAAAACTAGGACTTCGGCACTTTGAGAAAAGGGGGCTATGAGGCCATTAAATGGTTTTGTACTTACAGAGAAAGATTTGTCAGTAAATAAGCTTCTCTTTTCAATGATTACTCCCCCCCTTTTTACATTCTCCCTGTTACATATTTTTCCTTTTTAGCAAATGATTTTGAGTTCCCATGTTAATGTTTAGATTTATAGTGCTCTCCATTCTCCTTTGTAATTTCTCCATTTCTGTTATTTCAGGAATAATCCAAAAGGCATACGGCTACAAGCACGGCACTTTTGAAGAGGCCTGTGTTCAAGGATGTGCCTGAGTTTAGGATGAAAGAATAATGCAGTTTGTTTGCTTCAGGCAGTAAATAGGGTGCTGTGGTGCTTGAACATCACCTGTTGCAGTGGGAGTCTCCAAGAACTCTTTGAAGACCTAAATTTGTTTCCTGAGGACTCTCATGCAGGAAATTGGCAGCATGGCTTGGGGTTTTGGGGTTGTTCACGTCCTTTGCTTTGCAAGCAATCACTGACATGTAATCTTGCCATTATGGCTGCGAAAGCTATATAAAAATAAAAGACACTTTCAAAAGTTTCAGGACTGGTCATATAGTAATTGCTTCTTTTAAATGGGGGTTCTATTTGTATTTAAATAGCAGAATCCTTGTGCTTCTGGGTTTTCTCTACAGCTGCTGGCAAAGCATTTGTTAAAGACGTGGGAACCTTAACTTTGTTTTCCTTCTTCCCAAGGGGGTCTGAATCCCTGTCGTCAGAACACTGCTGTAATCAGCATGCAATATTTTATTAGAGGTTTTATTCCCCTTCCATTACAGATAGAATCCCTCGTATCAGAGGCTGAAAATCACTTCGGACCGGTGCTCATGACGCATGTCAAAAAGTTACTTGGTGGAGCGGGAAGCATCATCAGGGATATCTCATCAGGACGCAGTATCAACTGCAGAGCAGTAGCAATACTTGCTGCTATTATCACTTACTACTTATTCCAACAGGAACTATGGAACAGCCCAAGAAGCGGATTCGAACTGGAATAACCTGTATCTCCACATCCAGAAATGCTGGCAATCTACTCAAAAAGAGCAGCAAAAGAAAACAAAAAGGAAAGCAAGGCAAGCCTGAGAACCCTGGAACCTAGCAATTTATTACAGCAGTATGTTACTTAAGTCTTTTTTGCTACTCTCTGAAGAAAATTCTGTTTCTAAGAGGGGGCAGGAAGAATGAAAGGCATGAAAAAACTACTTCATTTCTAAATAAAGTAGGAGAGAAGAAGTAATGGCAAGAGCTCCTCTATAATTAGCTTCCACCGCTGCAGAATGAGAATCAGATTTAAAACAGGATTCGAGTTTCTCTGGAGTTGTGGGAGAGGGCTGAAGGAGTCTGACAAATAAGGGATTAGAGATGAAGGCAGAGATCAGTGAAGGAGTCAAGGATTTCTGAAAACGTTCTGAGAAATTTGGTTTCTTTCTGTTTTAAGATCTTTTGCCTCTGTCCGTTGAGATTCATCTGTTCTTTTCCCCCCAGCCTTTCTTTCGACACTTTCATTTCATTCTTCTCCTTTCTCCCTTAGAAACCTCAAAAGGCTCCTTTCGCCCCCGCCCCCCAACCTGACCTAGGGAGTTACCTGACCTGATACATGCCCTGATCCTAACGTGTGATGTGACTGATGAGGTGTACGTCTCCGAGCTGTCACCTCCTCTGGTGGCCTACTTCATTCACATCCGCACACTCGGGGTCTCCCCGTGGCTCCCAAGAGCTAACAAGATCTGAAGACAGTAGCCCGCGCAGGAGAGATTGCCAGCCCCTCTGATACACGGGGAGGGATTTCGGCAGGACAGGGGGTTAAAGAGGACTTCTGGAAGCCAGAGAGGCAGGAAAGGATTTGTCTGAGCTTTAATGAATCCAGAAGTGGTTTGCATTATGTTCAGTACAATGAAGATTGGGGTGGCTTTTAAAAAAATTACTTCATCCATAGCAAACAAAAAGAACCATAAAAAAAAAAAATAGCACGAGGGTAAGGAGTATAGCCTGAGTCAGTTGGAAAGAAAATAATGGCACATGGAAAAAGGTAAACTTGGAAAGGCTTGGATAAATTTGTATGTTTAAGATAAGCATCCTGTTTGGGGAGCCCTTTCTGAATTAGACCTTTCAACCTTTTGAGTTTTGGCTGTCGCAAGTGTTTACCTCACCATGAAGCGTGCAGAAAAAGAGAGAAGGAGAGGGAGAAACAGGCTGATTTATGAATCTGAATTCTTCGAAGGACAAATTAATTGCACTGTGGCACTTCTCTATATACTAATATTGACTTAAAGGACAGCAGGAAGAGATGAAGACAATGAGTCCCTGTCACACTTCCACATCACAGAAGCCCATTAACCAAATGTGTACCAAAGCAATACAATTCTTTGGAAAAAATAAATGTACAGCCTATAGGTGAGTGCAGTAATAAGCATCTGACAAGGTTCTATCCTTTACCCACATGAAAACAGCTTTTAAGATTTTTTTTAAAAAATTTTTTTTCTTTTTATAATTTTTCCTCTCCTTATCTTTCTAAATACTTGGTTTGGACTCCTTTTAACTTCAGAGAGCTTTAGAAAAATCCTATTCATAAAATTGCATACATTCCCTTTACACAGAGTGCCGAGTACCAGGTTATTTGTATTGGAGGATAGCTGAGCGCAGTTTCCCTAGGACTTTCCTAACAAGAAGACTGGTGTTCTGCTTAGAGCCATCTCCAGGAATAAGACTTTATATGCAAAGTTCAGTTCTCACCAGAAATGTAGGAAAATAATGAAAAAAAACGACCAAAGTCTCCGCTCTCTGATGACAACAATACTGGAGGAAATACAAATAATATAAACCTGTATGTCTTCAAACTGTTCTCTGATTTATTAACTAAAGCAATGACTTCTCAGTACCATAATTTAGAAATCACATCTTTACCTCAGGCTCTTAGCATTTTCACTGCACGATCTTTTGCATTTTAAAAAACCCACATTAACCTGTAATAAGCTCTTACATCTCCAAATAAGCTCATTAGTTGTTTATTTTGTTGTTGTTGTTGTTGTTGATTTGGTTGTTTGGGTTTTGTTTGGTTTTTTGTTTGGTTTTTTTTTTTAAAAAAACCAAAAACCAAAACAAAAACCACTGTGGAAGGTGAAACTTGGTGTGATTATGTGAACTGACCTTGCAGAGTCTGGATTTGAGTGTACCTGCAAAAACTTACATGATTAGAATCGTCAGTAACACTTCATTAAACATGAACATATCTGCCAATGCATGTATTTGACAGCTTGCAGTGAGCTCACTAGAAAAGCTCTGCAGACCTTCTCCCCACAGCTAAAAAGAAAAGAAATTGCAATAATAGGATATTCCAAGAAGATTTTAAAACGGAGCCTAAATTCTTAGAGAAATAAATACTGTGAGGAGTTCAGTTGTCATGGAACTAAATATCTTCTATTTCCAACAATTTAATCAACAGGTTAAAAATTTAGAATATACTTAGAAAAATGATAACTTAAACTCGCATGTGTCAGTCACGATAAAAACACCACGAGGTAAATAAATGCTGTTTGTGGGTTATAGCGCCTGTGAATGCAGAAGAGCGAGAGCCGGGTCCCGAAGCTCTCCTTCCAGCCCACCACAAGCCCTTTTCCCACTTATATGCCTTGCCATCTGACTAGAACTAGTCACGGGTCCTTTACTTTGGAGAACGAGGAGGACATAAGGGCTGTTCTCACTAAAATCCTTTAGGGAAGATGCAGCCAGGATCCAGGCAGTGACAAAATGGCTTCAAACACTTTGCGTACTCCCGTGCAATTTAAAATTCCCAGAAAAATATATTATATTCTATACCCTTGCAATATAAAATTCCCGGAAAATAGTGTTGCCTGTGCCCGTGTAGCTCTGCAAACAAACACTACAATGTAGAGCATGAGACAAACACGACTCTCATATACCGTTCTCAGAAAAATTAAAAAGGCAAAGGAGATGAACCTCAGTCTAGAAGAAGTGATAACAACAGGGAAAAGAGAGATGAGGAAACAATAACTACTGCAAATTGATGAATAAAAATCAATAAATTCCATGTATAAGTAGAAATGTGTGTATAAGAGAGAGACACTGACTGTTAATTTCAAGTTATTCCACAATGCCCAAACTACATGAAGTACACTGGAAACAGCAAATTAGATTAGGCTTTGTATAATCCCTAGAATCCTTTGAGTTATGTTAATATACCCCCTTCTAGGAACCCCCTTATGGTTTTAATGGAGAAAACACATTTTTTGAATGTATCGTAGTGGTACTGGTTTGACCCTCCCGTTCCTCAGCTCCCTGGACAGTACAAGAAGCACCATGCTATAGGTCACCGTGAGTGGGGCAAGGCATATTTGCTGCTGGAATTATTCCCTTTCAAAAACAGAGTTCAAATGTGAGTATGGATCGCGATGCAGTGACAGGGCCAGAGTGGGACCCAAACACTGAGGATATCCCACGATCACTGCTGATATTTTGTGAATAATGGATGGGTTGTACTCTACTTCTTTTTAAAAAGAAATGAGTCACGTCCCTACCTCCAAGAGAGACTTTTGGTGACAATGGCAATGTGACCTCTGGGGCTAAGCCCCGCTTTACCTGGGGGGGGTCTGAAAAGGATTATTCTTCACAGCTTTTTGAGATGAGTGGAGTAGGCTGCTCGCCGTTCAGAAGCTGGCTATTTGCCACCTTTCCGAGGAGCCCAGCCTCCGTGTACCGCACAAGGAAAGCCTATGGATCCCACTCGGGTGAAGCTGACTTGTAGCAGTACTTCTGTACTTCCCTACTCTGCACTCAGGCCTGAGTAAGGGATTTCTCTCCCTACTCACAAGCTTTGCTCACTGAGAATCAAACCATTCAACTGGCAGTGAAGCAAAATGGGAGCCCGATTTGCCTCCCTCGTCATCACACACCCTCCCCTCCCCTCTGATTTCAGTAAAGAGATTTATAAATAGATCTGCCATAAGTAAAAGACAGGGCTGTCTAACTCTTGCCCAAGAAGAATGTTTTACAGTGAATCACCCGTGTAGCTCATTAAAACAATTGGGTTAGAAAACATTGAACTAATGTATAATCCATGAATTTTTAAGCTACCTTGAGCCTTTATCCTCCATGTAATTGCAAAACAGCCCAACGTTGCTGGCACTAAACGCAGGAGAGATTGTATCTTAACATTTCAATATGTTGATTAATGTTGCTGTAAAGATACGCTAGCAAACTGCAGAATCATTTTACCTCCAGTTTTTTGCTAACTTAGCACATCAACAGACCAATACTTGTAGACAAAGACAGGCTATTTTGTGATGAAATGTTCTTAGACATTGTCTGCTAAATCCCTATAATTAGCATGGCCCCTGGTGAATGTCACTGGGTATTTGATGAAACAGGGCATGAACTCTGCAGCAACACCCAGGGGGGTCGGTAATGCTATCCAGAATGACTCTTGGAATTTTTAACTACTAGATAGGTTCTCCTTATCTAGGAAACTCAGGGGAGAAAGGCATTTGTCCGGTCTAATGACCCCTGTTAGCAGATTTATGCCACCTCCCTCTATACAAACTGTCTTCTCTCTCCTCCTTTTGGATATTTAATTTGAGAGTAACTATACTGAATAGTATTTTTTTAAGAAGGGATATGGCATGAAAATGATACAGAAACCAGCCAAATTATTTTTTTTGGGTTTTTTTCCCCTTCCTGTTTATGCCATTGTTCTTACTTTTCAAAACACTGCAAGAACAACAAGTTTTGCGGTTAGTAAAAAGAAAAGACAGCATGATTGCAGCAGGTAATTTCAAAGGTCCTAGGAGAACTAAAATTTCTTACTAAAAGAAATTCTGCTCTAGGGAGAAAATTACTTACTTTCACTACTCTCAAGAACTGTTTTCCTCGGCTGTAGAAATATACCCACAAAACCAAAAGGTGCTTTCCCCTGTGCCAGGAAACAATTTTCAGAATGGTAGATACTCTAAAAAGTGTACAAAGTTCATTTTTCTTATAGTTCCTAGTTGCCTGCTGGTTGCTAGAATTTACCTGAGATTGAGGGACCGAGTCAAAAACCTGCTGCAAAACAGGCCCAGCAGCTGTAGCCCAAACCAGGGCTCTTATGTCTCGGGTGAGGGCTCTAGCAGGCAGAGCGTTAGCTGTTGAGACAGTCTGATTTGGACAGAAACTGCAATGCAGACCTGAGAAACCTTCTTGATAAAATTTCCTTTTTGCCTGGCACATTTCTCTCAACAGTTTTTTTTCTCCCCATTCTTCATTTTGTAGCCTTAAGGATTTAATGGTTGTATCAATCTTCCTGTAGAAAACATCATGCATTTTCTGCATTTGAGATGCTGATAATTCTTACATGAAGAATTATCTCGGAACGCTATGGAATTATTTCAAAATAAATTTCAGAGCAGTATAATATTAATGGCATTTTTTTCCCCTAAAAAAATAACCCAACAAACCCCAAACTATGATAGATTTAATTTTGCAAATCTATACAATTTTTGAAAAGCCCTCTCTTTCATACTACAAGGGATTGGTTTTGTTTCAACTGAGCTTGTGGGCGGATTGAATAACAAATTCAATTTGGCCTTTTCCTAATTTTATGTCCTAAACAGTGCATGATATCAAAATGATTGAATGAGCTGTAGCTAGGGTTAGGGGGCAGGGGGAAGGCTGTCTATTGTATTAAGGACTAACTCCTTGATTAAATGTAGACTCAAAACAAATAACCTCTGTGCGCGTGTTAACTAGCCTAATTAATCTTCATGTTAGATTAACTTGATAAAATGTTGACCTAATTTGGGATTAAAAGATTACGAGTAACATTTTCAGCTGAAAGCTGTAACATGCCTCATGTCAACACAGTAATGACAGAATTAACCCTGCAAGCCCTCTCAAACCTGTGCACTGGATGTCACTGCTTAAGTAGAGTTTGGATGACCTGTAAATGCAGGAAGGCTGCTGTATATATAAAAGGTTAATACCGAAACACCGGTCTCTCACTCAAGACTCTCACCGGCCTGCATATACTGAGAAATATCAGGGAGGAAGTAGAGATGCATTATCCACACACTCTTACAACTTGTAAACTTCTACAAACTAAATATATCCCGTGTGTTCATGCTTAGATGTAGGAATTGGGAGGTTGGAAGGAAGCATGTTATGAATTTGGTATCATTAAGAGGATAATGAAAATGAAAATGTCTTTGAGAAACCTGGGAGATGCAAGACTTAGATGGAGGAAAATTCAACAGCACTGCCAATTGTAGCCCAGAGGTGCCTGGCGGCATCGATCTGTGTGTGAACAGTGGAGGCCTCTTTCCCATTTCAAGCTCGTATTCCAAAGGGTTTTTTTCTGAGTTGAGCAAGAAAAACTTGTGAACTTGTGACAGACAAGTATTTTGGTGATCACTCTTTTCTTTTGAAAAAAAGTGGGGAAAGAAGAGAGAGGAAGGAGAGAGACAGAAATTCACTTCTGTAAGAAGTGATTCTTTTAGCTCATGCTATTTTTGTCCCTTGACAATTTCATATCTGCACTTTCATAGATAAAACTGTGCTATCTCTCACTTACCACCTTGCAAAGCACTGGAGTCTCAAAGATGAGCTGGGCTCTTTTCAGCTCACAGCATCACAGCTGTGCTTCTTCCCACAAACGGGATTCAGAACCACTGCCACATACACACAAGATACTCTTCCACTTCTGCTACGGCTCTCAGCGCTAATTTTGAGACTAGAAAATTGTGTTGGCTATTGACAGAATGAGTGTCTCTGGCTTTCACTTAGGGTGGTCAGATTAAAAATAAAATTTAAAAAAATGGAGCACAAGGTTGTGGCGTTACATACTGAAAACTCATCTCTCATGTGAGGCCATGGAACCGGCACGAGAGGGGCCACGTTTCCCTGCGTTGCTTCACGTGACACTGCGCGGCTCTTCTCCGCTCACGTAGGCTCTTCTCTCACGCGCTTTGACCAAAGCCCTGGGAATGCATCAGCTCTTGCTCCAGTAGGGCAAGTGTAACCGTCTGGTAAAAGTCAATATCCCTAACAATAATCCAGGACAAAACAGCATCCAGAAATCAGCTCTTGAAACACCGGGACAGGGCCTGCATTGCTAGACAATCCAGAATCTTTGATTACCCTATTTATTATATGCACGTAGAGATAAAAAGAGGCTTTGCATGCAATCTGCAACAGAGCAGAGGAGAACTATCTTTCTAGTTGTGAAAGAAGTTCTTAGGTCTAAGCGTTGCCTAAAGAGGCATACCAGAAGTCAGCCGGAGTTAAAGGCAGCGGGAGCTGAACGCTGGGAGAGGTCTTTCTGTTGAGGTGAGGCTTGGAACCAACAACGTGATTTAAACCTCACCGAATCAAGGAGGCTGCAGAATAAAATACTATATACAAGTAATCAACTGAGCGAAAACCTGGGGTTTTTGCTTACTCTTTGCATCACAACTTGTTAAAGCAGCGTGAACAATACTGAAGTCATACTCTTTCAGTAGCTTGGAAAGTTTTTTTAGTGTGCATACCTAACAAATGCCTTCATATAAATAAGTCATGCAGACTTCTATTCCCCTAGAACAGGAGGATATATGCAATAGTTTCATGGATTTATTTCCATTAAAACTGTATGCCCCTTGATAATTTACTACTTCAGTTATTTCTATGTGTTACTGTCTAACTTTTCCTATATTAAAAAGGGAACAGGATATTAAAGTTTTCCTAAAGTTGCTATTACTAATGTCACAAAGAGGAGCATTCTGAAGTCTTTTATTGTACTCTGTCATTTCCCATAAATTCATGACAAAGAAATCAATGACTAATCCAAGTTTGGTCAGACAACTTGGCTCAAAGTGGACAGGCTTAAAAGCTGAGTAACAGAATTAACAGCATTTCTCTTGTTTTTGTTCCCGTGGAATAATGATTTGCAGCCATAGCAAACTGTGATGTGATTCCCATCAGTTCTGAAAAGTTACGCGAGCCTGGAATCGGCCTGTCTTCAAGAAGAACTATCGCAACGTGCCGCTCTGCTGGCCATTCCTTAGGTCGTACTCTTTCCTGGGAGAGCCGAAGAGACTGATTAATTTAAAAGACACCGCAAAATTCTGTGCTAATAGAACTGATGGCTTTTCTCTGCAGACTGATATTGAAGCCTTGACTATCATTCTCCATTAGCTATTGCTCTATATCACTGTGAGCCGCTGTTAATTAAATTCCTCACATAAGTTATACTGCATCTATGCCTGCATATTTCTGCAGTTTTCTTTGACCTTTAGCCCCAATTTTTGTGTCCATTTGCTGAGTTTTCACTCGAATTCAGCAATAAATGAAATAACCACTTGACAACTACAGGTTACGGAGATGTTTAGAAGTTATTTTTGAAACATGCAGGTTGAAAAATGTCCCAGGCCTATTCACTAGTTCAAACACTCACACTTATGAATACGGATATTGTGAATGTCCAGAGAAACAGATTAATGAACAAGTGACTTATCTTCGTTCTTTTGTATAGAAACAATGTTGATGATAGACATTATTTAAAAATCTGAACCTGTAATATTTATCCAAGTGGAAAAGGATGCAAGAAATTCAAGAAAATAAATGTTCCTCATTGTGGACAATTGGTTACAAAATTGAAATATATCTGTAGCAAACCATTTGATTTTTGTTTGCCTTTTAAACATATCCTTTACTACTCTAGCTCTCTCCTCCAGGTACTTTTACCTTTAAGGTGACACACACAAAATTGCATTGCTATCCCAATCTAATTGCCTGCTCATTTCAAAATAGTTGCAAACACACTTGTAGAAGACTTCTCGATGAATGGCCATGACTAGAAAAAAGATTTATACTGCCACTAAAATTTCCATCTGGATTAAAATTTTAAAGATGGAAGTACAAAATGACTACTTTTGAAAAGCTTAATTATTTACACACGCTTAAAACTATGTACAATTAAATAATTGAACTTTTATCCAGGGGAAAAAAAAAATATCCCAAAGCATAATTTTCAGTCTCTGCAACCTTTATGAAGTACTATTATTATTTTCAAGGGGAAAGAGAGGCCCAAAGAGATACATGGCTTTTACAAGACTCCTATCCGTTCAGTGCAAAACAGGAATAAAATGCACCAACAACAGTGCTTCCAGGGCCAAATCTGGCCACCCCGAGTCAGACAGGCAATGAAGCACATGCTTAATATTAAAAGAATATTTTACGTTTTAAAATTTGACATGCAACATGGCCCAAATTAATCCAGCCTGAATTCTGCTCTGTGCTGTTGTTTCCTATTAAGGAAGCAGTTCTAAAGTTTTAAGTTCTTACATGCTGTCAGCCAACAGTATATAAGAGGTGCAGAGACTCAGGATGAGTTTGGGCATAAACATTTTACTGTATAGGAGATATTTTTACTACTTGCTTACTCCCACTCCCGGCCAGCCAGCTAATACTTCTAAAAGATTATACGGAAGATGAATGTCCTGAGATTATTTTATGAATAGGATGAGGGACATATGCACACACAGTTACGTAGCATCTAATATTAAAACAGCGATACTGTGTTACGTCACCCGCTCTGCTATTTTTGATCGAGGGGATAAGACTGCGGCATGGCAACAGCTGTACAGAAGTTCCTTCTTTCCCCTTCCCTCAGCCAAGAGGTACTGTCCAGAAATTGTCTACAAAGACCTTAATATGAACCCCAAAATATTCCTCTATTTTTACCTTATTAAACATGCTGCTACCAGCCAATTCAAAATTAGCGCTTAACCTGCACAAACCTGCGGTGTTCTATGTTGTGACGGAACAGTAAGGGCTGCCTCAGAAAATGACACTTTCTGCCTCAGAAAATGACACTTTCTGCCTCAGAAGGGACGCCCTGGTGTCTTGTGCTCAGATGGGCTCCCTGCGGCGGGAAAGGTAAAAAAAAATAAAACAACAGCTAGCAAGACTGCTTTCAGATAGAACACATTTTAGGGAAATCAAACAAAACTGGGAATATAAGCACAAAAATCTTTCTAATTTCACTGATTAGGAGACAGAAACTTAATTAACACTTGCTGCAAATGAACCCGACTCACCTCAAATTTGATATAGCCCATCACCACAAAATCTATATAGAGATGCAAATAGACAAAGATTAATCCATAGACAATGTTTACTGTACTCTTCCAAAACCAAATGCATTAATTCTACATTTAGATAATTCATCAGCACCAAAAAAAAAAATAAATCTATCATATAAATGTTTTCCTGCAAATTATTTGGCTGTGCTATTACAATTCTAGTCCTAATGCATTTATGAAATGTTTTACTCTGCTAACGCCTCAGCAACAACATAATCCAAACAGCTGTAACCGATGAATCATTTTTTTTTTTTGTTGTATTAAGGATGCCATGAAGTAGTTTTGGCATTTTTAAAAAAATGAAAAAAAAAAACTGAAAAAAATGACGAATCTGCTATAAACCGGACTAACAAAGATCAGGTCCACAATACTTTTTACAGTCTTTCCCTCACTTTATTTGGTCCTTAAGTAGAGTTTATTTGCCAGCTTACAGTTACTGTGTTCATTTTTTTGTTGCAAAGGAGCAATTGTAGAACCACCCCTCTTCCCCTCCCCCCCCAAGTAACCTGAAAATCAAATCTGGCTGAAGTTCCTGAGCAGGAACTATTATTCTTCTATAGCCGAAGAAGTCATTGTTAGCAAGCTAAGGGCCGTTTGCAACGACAAACACTACTTCAATGAAAAACGATGCAATTCAGGTGGAAAAAAAAAAAAAAAAAAAAAAAAGATGATGTTTTGCCTTTTTTTTTTTTTTAATGTTTTTCCCCTTGTGTAAAGCATTAAGTACGTGAGCAGTAAACTAATGAAATAATCAGATAAGAAAACCGGGGAATCAACTGTGTTAGTAATATTGGTGATGCAACTGCTTTACTGGGAAAAAAAAAAAAATCATGGAATGCTGCTTCCAATATTTTGAAGTAATCGATGATCACACCAAGGAAACTATGGAGTAGGAAAGGTATGTAAATTATATTACATTTCATCTTTTACCATGAAAAGACAGAGAAAAACCACCACCCCTCCCCACCCCCAATATTCCACATTAAGCAATTCCAGGTGTTACGATTTCTAGATATTTTTCCCTTTGGTGTGTACTGTACTATTGCAATTTTATATTTATCTTGCCATCTGTCACAAGAAAGAACAGATATAGAACAGTGGCAAAATCATGTTAAAAAGACTGCCTTGGGATAACAAAGAGAAAAGTTAATGGACGTGGATTTACAAATTATTAATGATTTTTCTTGTCATTTCTTGAAAAATGAAAGCTATGCACGCTGCCTCTTTCCCCAAACAGATTGCATTTTATTCCTCTGCAGTTTGTCCGTCAGGCTTCACTCTGACAACATAATCCAAAACTAATCCAGAGCATTCAGTTTTCCTTGTTGGCTCTCATGCACACTGCTTAGACAAATCCTGCTACCTGTCAGCCCTCCTGTGTGTGCCAAACGGGCTGCCAGGTTAACCCCTGGGGAAGCCGAGAGACCTGCTGACTTAACCCCTGCTTCCCTTCAAATAATCCACTGTAAATACACGGGACGTTAACAGGCTAACTGTTCTAATCAGGGCTGGATCCCTTAAAATCTGTTTCATACACAGCCCTTAAGAACTAGGGATCTAAGCATCACTGCTAGAAGAGGAAAGGATTGCTTCCAATAATACAAGCACTAAATAAGCAGATGGATAGAACACACTGAAAGGTTTTAATCCCCTAAAGGAGCTGGAGAAAACACACACGCCACTCCAATTGCCCACCTCATCGCTTATAAATTTTCCCTAATTGTCAGGGCAAGGTCAGAAATAATTTAGTACTATAAAAGAAAGTCTAATTTAGTTACAACTCAGGTGCTCGATGGCAAACTTTCTACCCATAACTTTTGTCCGCTTTCGTAAAAATTAGCTTTTCAGCGCTCTCCTTGGTCATTCGCATTTTGTGGAGATCCACGCTGAACGTAATACAAGTCACCAGCTAAAACAGATTTTCATAAACAACATACTTTACAAATAATGACATTGTAAAATTATTTTACTTTCTAAAGACATATAATTATTTCCAAGCAGCACTTAAAACAATTCATCTCTAATGCTTTAAGCCTGAAATAGAGAAAAATCCAAATTACAAATCTTTTCAAAATACTCACTCTGTACTCAAAAAACCAAAATAAACCAACGCCTTCTCCTCATTGGAATTCAAGGCACATCACTCTATCTGCTGCTGCAGCATCAACAATCCACAGCAGAAAATAACTTGCGTAAGCACGGCATACCGAGGAACGCTTAAAAGCCACGCTAAGCTTAGCCGCACGAGAAATGTAATAAAACATCGCCCAGCTCATTTAATGTTTGGAAGGCATGATGTCCAGGTTAATATCTGAAGTGGGGGAAGGCAGGGGAAGCCATGGGGAGGGCTCCTGAACTCTGCCACAAACAAAACTGGGAAGGTCCATTGTGCCTTCTGATAAGAACATTTATTTTACCTCAATTAAATTTCAGGCATTCTCTTGAGAGGAAGAAGGGAAAATTGTTCTTCCCTCCCACGCACTTACACACACTCACATTTATGCTTTACATACACATGCAAAGCACACACCTCGGTCTCAGGAGCCCTGGGAAATGTTTAAATGGTTTTATTCATTCTTAGAAGTGTTGTGCTTGTGGCAGCTAATAAATAGATGTTATAAATGCTACAGATTCCAGAGATGTTTAAAATACTCTTGCTGCTTTTAAATACAGGGATAGTTTTAAAAGCCCACTCTTTCAAGG
>KL276288.1:0-14591 GCA_000699545.1 Podiceps cristatus
CTCCGTCCTGGCTGAAACCAGGACACCATCTGCAGCTGACTTGGAACAGGACTCTACCCACCACAAATACCGGCCTCCTCCACTCCTCCTCATCCTTAAAAGGAACCAGATACACACATTGGCTACTGAGACACAACTGCAACCACGTCGTAACATGCGGTCAAGTAAGTTTACATCATGCACCTCCAGTTTGCCAACACTGACTCTCTACATGCAGGGAAAAGATAAAAGTGTGTAGCACATGGAAGAAGGATCTAGTCTTATGAGGGGAAAACCATTCATAGACACTGGGCTGTTTGAATAATACTGAAAATTAATGAAAGCTAAAATCCAGCCAGAAACAGGCACAGAAACCCTAAGATTTTGCACATGTTGGCTTTGTGGCTCAGTGCTGCTTGTTTTTTACTACTGAAGAAATCAAAACTTTGGGAAAAGATTAATAATCTCCCAAGAATTTAAAGTCAAACAACAAACCAAATGAAGTCCAAGTGAGACACCATCTTAGGCAACATCAGCTTAAATCTGAATAGCTTCACTAGAACTTTTACAGAAAATATCAGAAAGTTCAATAAACAAGGCCATGTTCACTCAAACCAGTTCAAATGTCATTCTGCAAATTTTACAATAGCTTCCTCAGTATCACAGAGTTGGGTAAGCAGTCTAGTGTCAGTGCAATAAAAATGCAAAACAGGAATGAAAAAGCTCAGGCGGGTTGAGGGGAAGCCTAAGTGAAAAAACAGAGCTCTTCTGAAAACTAAAGTCAAACACTTTATTCACATCAAAGGAAACAAGACTTCCCACAACAGTTCCACAAGATGACAGAGGTGTGTAACTAGATGATTCTTATGACATTTTTTTTGAAATAAGAAAATTAGTGATTTTTGCAGGTTCTTAGAATAAGCAATGTTACATAGTATCACAGAAGTTTCCATTTCCATACCTCAACCTGCACCCTACAGACCATTTCAGTCAGTACCACAGACTGTCAGTGCCAGCAACCCTTAAGTAGAATAACTGAGATGAAAAACCTCACAAAAAGATGACAAGCATCGCATAAAGAAGGAAACCTGTGTCTTCCATCTCTTTTTTTTACTACCCAAGGCACCTTTGTCATAAGCTTGTATCTGTGACATGTAGGGTACTCCAAGGCACATGCTACTTGCATGCAAAATTTTGTTCCCAAATGGAAAATCCAAGGACACTTACTTCAGTGGGATCAAAAGAGAAGCTGCCTTTTCATAAGGCATAGGTCAATATGTCAGACTTGGACCTGAGAACATAACTCCTGACTCCATGAGAAACTTCATCCACACTCCCTGCCTGAACTACTTACAGTGAACAACAGGACACACTCACTGTCCTCTGTGAAAAGCCAAATTACAATCTCATTGACATTTACACATACAAATTGTCCAGTAATTACTGAATTATCTGGTGGTTCTTTGAAAATGGCCACATCCCATCCTGCCTTTAGATTAAGGCCTAAGCCAATGAACTGCCAAATACAGGTATGAAAAGCAGAGTTTTTCTTTTAATAGAAATTAACTGAACTAAAACAATATGGAGAAGGCATAATATAGTCTGGACCGGACAGGACACCCGCATGTAGGAAAGACTGAACAAGGGGGCGTTCCTGAGATCATGAGCTGGTTTTGGCTGGGATAGAGTTAATATTCCTTTTCAGCTCTCACTAGCAGATGCCCCAGGGCACAAACTCACCCATGCAGGAGTTTATGGGATGGATGGATGGGCTACACCTGTTTCACAGGGACAGCAGGCAAGTACTCTGAGACTTCCAACAAATGCCACATGTCAACATTCAATCCAGAGAAAATCCATGACTGAAAAAACTAACCTACCTAAAAGGTTTGCTGTTAGCCAGCGGAACCTGGATGTGATTTCCTATAGAAAGCTGAAAAATACTTCTAATGTTAGTTTACTTGCTATTGTTATACAGCCACCTGCAAGGCTAAAGTAAGTCCTTTCCCCCTGCTCATCGTCTACACGGTTCTTCCTTTCCCTAGCACTTCAGCAGTTGCCACAGGATTTAACCACCTGCGGACCCTGTGCTCACTGAGGGCGGTAGGGATTGCCTCCCAGGAATACTCCTATGGCCAACGGCAGCTGCTCAGGAAGCAGCAGGCAAGAAAAATGAACCCACCATACATAATGATCTGTAACTGCATTTCCTCCACATTTCTGGGCATATACCCCTGCTGCTCTCACAAAGTTCCCTATTTTAAAGGGCCTAATCAAATAGAGAACACTTCAACATGATCGTAAGAAAACCAGGACAAACAGATTCGTCTGTGTTTCTGAATCTCTCAAAATGATGCTGTATTTTTAGGTCATAAGATCTCCAGGCATCTGAATGTTGTGAACTGAGCCAAAATTGACCCCTGAGCTAAGACCGAGAGGAATGCCACAAAGCAGCATCCATATTAAGCTGATGCTTTATTTCTAGTCCTAGAGGCCACAGACAAAAAAACCTGCAGACAATCCCTTTCCCAAATGAAAGCATGCTATGCATTCCTCTCCCTGCCTTCCCAAACTGAAAGCTTTAGTGAAATGCTTGCTGTGTAAGTGAGCATTTCTTCACAGTACAAGGCAGAAATAATGACTATGCCTGTTGCTCATTTTTGCATACAAGCAGATTAGTGACTCACCGCAGACTGCTGACTCCTGTGTGGTGGGTTATTTTGGCACATAAGCCATTGGAAAGAAGAAAAAAAAGATATCAGTCACAGCTCCAGCAAATGTCGGAGCAGGCCATCTGCACAGACTCAGTATAGCTGTATTTTTCAGCCATTTTGTGACATTATTATTGTATATGCACGCTCCCAGTTCAAAATGCTAGAGGTAGAATTTTCCAAAGCATTATGGCTTGTTCAATCCTACTCCCACTGAAGACCCCCGTTAATTTCAGTGGGAGCTGAATTTGGACAATTTGGAAACCTCTGGGGAAAAAACTGCCTCTCATTTTAAAAAGTTCCATTTTTCCCTTATACATGTGGATTTGAAAAAGCTTTCATGTTATAGGGCTCTTCAGGCGGTTTCATGTGAAAAGAACTGGCTGAAGTGAGGACTGGACATGACAAGCACAATGGAGTCAGTGGGCACTGACCCACTCATTTTCCACTTAGGAGCAGGAAAACATCCTGACAATCCTGTCTGTTTGGGTTAGGTAGCAGGTCAGGCCTCTTGTAGGTATAGGTTAATGACACTGGACAGAAAATCAATCTGGCACTATTTACTCCAATATAAATCACATTTCTCCATTCTTATTCCCCTAAAATCCTGGGGAAGTTCTACTGTGCAGCATTCCAACCTATTTTCAAAATTTTAAATGTAATTTAGTAAGCACTGATCCGTAGGCTGCAAAAATTAAGTACTGATCTGAGAACTGAGAATGCCTGGGAATTTTACGATCCTGCACATGGTCATTCAGAAAAAGCAGAAAATGATTTTAAAGAGTCTAAAACTAAACCTACCTCTAGTGATGGGTTGGAAACATCCAGAGTCCCCAACCACTAGTAGGCACTATTTGTGCTGGACATCTCTTCTAGTTACCTTACAGACAGAGACAACCCCAAGGAAGAGCAAAGCAGCAGAAACAACTCCACATGAGGTGGTAATGCAGAGCACAGCAGAATAAACTTAAGGTCTCCTACATCCCAACACAGTCACACCCGTAAGACTCTACTGACCTCTCATGGTTAATGCTCATCACATTGCAAGAATAAGATGTCACTTTTGTTAATTCTGATGGTGTAAATGGTGACAATTCAAAAAACCCAGAATCATTCCAACCCAAGCATATTTTGCCCAATATGCCGTTTTCATTTTCTGCAATACTTGCAGGAGCCTAATTTGCAGACCTGTATGCTTAACCTGTATGCTTAAACACCTTCGGAGGTCAGTATTCTCTAACCATCTTTGGACTGACAGTTCACAGGCAAGCCAGCAGCATGATGAGGCTGAACACCCTGTCAGTACACCACAAATTAAATTGAGGATTCAGCTTAATGCATACTTGGCTCAGCTGGAACAGTTTCCCTACTAAGCTAGTAAGCTTGCTTGTACGCAGTTTGTTTCAGGTCATTTCAAATCCACAACTCGCATCCTAATTTTAAGCATCCTAACAAAATAAAACATATTAAAAATGACCCATTGCCATGGAATATTTACGTTATAGCAATCTTTCTTTTCCAGAAGAAAAATGGTTTGTCGGAAAGTTTTGCAGCCACCTCTTGAGAGCTGAACTTCTCTCTCCAGGGAGCTGGAATGACTGACACAAGCTGACAGCTTGTCCAGCTAACTTGAGTGAATTCAACGTGTCGTTGAAATTAGGAGCAGGTATCACTAGCTACATCTGGATTTAGTTCAGGGCTGCGGTTAGTTGTTCACTACAGAAACAGCAGTGCCACGATCAGATATTCCTGCCCTGAGGCTGCTTGTTGCAACCCCACAGCTCAGTTGGTGGAAAAAGTTCATGTGACTGTTGACCATCTGCTTCAGTGCAGTCAGATGGCTTAAAGAGCCCTTATTGTCAGCTAGAGGCAAATGCTCCACGGCCTCTTCCGCAGGGCTGTGCCAAAACTACTTATATCAGGCTTGTAACCTGCCTGCAGTTACGTTTCTGACCTTCCCTTGAGACACAGGCGAATAAATTCCAAAGCTTTTTAAGTGATGCAAACAAGGATAAAAATGAAGCTCTCACATATGAGCCTAGCCAAAAGCAGAATAATACAGTTCTGGGCTACCTGACTGCAGGCAGCATTCTGGCCCGCCATTCCCAAACAACGTAGGGCCTGCAAAATTTTTAGACATACAAACACTTGAACAGGTAAAAGCTGTAGCAAGAAATCCAAGGAGCTGCTATTACAACTTCAACTGTCAGATCGTGGTAGATGAGGAGAGCTTGTTCCCAACAAATGTTGCTTTATTACCCACTGCATTAGCGTATTGTAAAGCAATTCATTCATGCTCACTGAAGAAGTTCTGTCAAATATACATCATAGAAAAATGAAAGGCGTTTTGAGATTGGAACTCACTTGGTATTAGCACAAGTCTGATTTTGCAAAAGTGACTGTTCCACATCTAATTATATCAACACAAAAATCAATACCAAAATTGGCATGCACCAGAAAAGAACAGCTGCTCAATCCTGCATCCTGTAACGTGATTATTCACAAAGCATTCAAAAGGCATAGATCTAATTCAGGGCTGCCTGGCTAAAATAGCCGTGTTAGATTTGAAAACCTGTCAGTTAGTGGTACTACCACAGTAGAAGAAAAGGAAACTGGCTTCACATTGTAAACTGTGCATAATGAGGATTCTTTTGAGCATCCTTTTGTTCTGTAGACTTACTGGTACATAATTCCTTCATTTTGTGATGCTTCTGTACTGTATGTATGCATCGGTATTTGTGCCACAATCTACAACTATATTTTTCTCTACCATATTCCCACTTCTCTACCACCCCTGTGTCACAGATTGTCTATACATAAAACAGCCAAATGTGTCACGAGTTTCTCCCTCCAAGAGCCTCAGCAATGGAGCTGGGTATGGAACTGGTGTTCCTGTCCTCTAATCTTTTTTTTTTTTTTTTTTTTTTTTTTAATCACGTCAGAACTTTCTTGCTCCAAACTTGTGATAGAAAGCTAAAATCTTGATTAAAAAACCCATCCAGATGTTTCATTCAGACATCTCTGGCATCTTATGTTTTAATTTACAGAGCCTAAAATTACAGGGAACTGCAAACTGAATAAAACTATGCTTTGAAAAATGTCAAAATGTAGCCTTTCACTCGTTTGACATTTTTTCCCCATTTTCTCCTAGGAAAACTTGTCAAATTCACTTACCTCACAAACATTCATGTTTTTGATAAATTTGCTTGCTATGAGGAATATATTTCACGTACAAACTCTAACCAGTTCTACTCAGCATGAAAATCAGGATTCAACAGTATAGCCTGAAAACTAACCCAGGTGAGAACCAACTAACTTCAGTGCTAGAAAAATATTTTCTTTGACTTCACACTTTTCACATGTAACAGTAAAGTAAGAAAGTATAAATTCTTGAGCTTGTTGTAGCATTGATGTTGCTTAAGAACATATTGCACATAGTAATTTACCTTTGTTGGATTTTGGTTGTTCAGATGAGCCGCTTCCAACCTTTCTCTTTTTCCTTGGAACAGATGAATTTTTCCTGTCAAAGGTAATAGGACTGTATTGAGGGAGGCTGTTGAATTTCTTTTCAAATTCTTCTTCCAACTTTGCTAAGCTAAAGGGGAAACAAAACCAATCAAATTAAATGTAACTCTGTTTCTGGAGAAAAAAAAAAGTATTGTTTAGGAGCATGTGTGCATATATAAATACCTATCTACATAGACAGAAACACACAGACTGTAAATTCAAACTAGTATATATTAATCCAACTTTGGAATGAGAATGTACACTCCAGCTTCTGCATTTGTAACTCAGTACAAATTGATTACATTAGCTGTATACATTAAAATTAGAAAAAATAAAAAATCAGTGTCACACTTGTGATGTAGCTAGCTCTGTTTGCTGCACAGATTTGTATGGGAGATTTGTCTGTTCTGTGAGGGGAATGAAAAAAAAGACAATAAAACCAATAAATAAACAAAACAATGAAATAATTTCACATAAAAGTCCTTACACCGGAATGAAAACAACAATTCAAACCAGAAGAAAAATGTCGAACTATTCAATCTTCTGGGGATATTCTAAAACCTGATGCTTTGGGGTGAGAAATTAGCTTTGTATTTGTCCTGAGGGATTGTACTTCCTCCCCTCATATTTTATTGGTTGCAAGATGAAAAATGCAACTAGCTCATGGTTTCAGGAGACTCAAAATCCCTCATACTTCAGCCCAACCTGAATGACTGTAACCAGATTACCTACAACTCAAGAAATCCACAGACACAGTTATTATTGCTCCTAACAGCCAGATAAAAACAAACCACTTGAACAGGATGGTACGGCATGGCATTTCTGTCTGTAATGACTATGCGGTCTTGCATAAGCACTCTGTTCCAGAAAATCTTTGCAGCCAGGCAGGAGCATAGGAAGGAAATGTATTTTAATAAAAGGCAGTGCGCACAGCTAGGCAGATTATAAATAGTACCGTCAATGACAGGGGAACAATGACATTTTCTACTCGTCTTTAATTCTGTTTGCTACGGAAAACCTGAACTTGACAAAAGTTGGCATGACTGTTGGAGGGATGGCCCTTAGACCCTGTACACTTGGAAGCATCACAAGAAACATGCCATTTGTGCTTTCTGAAGTAGCACTTTAAATAAATTGCATTCTGGAAGCTCTGGTACACAGAACGATACTTCATTTTATCTCTGTAATCATGACTTCTTCCAGTAAGCAATCTTCCACTTTAAAATACAGCCTTGGTTCTTGTCAGACTGCGTGCACGGTGGGGTTGGTTAGTTTGCTTGTTTTGGGTGGGTTTTGTATGTGTGCGTGCGCGTATGTGTGTGTGCGTGCGCGCACGTGTGCATGCTTTGTTTTGTTTTTAAAACACAAAGGGAGCTCGGTACTGCTACCTTTCTCTTCCACGCGGATGTTCCCTGACAACAGCAAAACAAGCCAATTTTCTGCTCTGACAGCTGTCATGCAATTCCATCATCGGCTCAGCTCCTCTCCCAGTGCCTGTTGCCAGCTGCCTTGTCTCCACCCCCACGGGCTGCAGCTCTAATTAGGAAGGACCTACCCTGAAAGCAAGCGAGCTGCCATCTTGGCTAGTAATTTACAGCTGGTGCAACACGGAGGCAGTGCAAAGTGCTGCTACCACTATGTCAGCAATTAATTATTTAAAACCAAAACCCATTCACACTGTCACGAATCTTCAGAGCATCTCAGAAGCCTGGTTAGACACACGTAGCTGAGCTGAGGTCTTCCTGCCGTACAGCCTCGTCCTGCCAGGAGATGCATGCTGGCAGAGCACTGCTCAGCAAAGGAGTGGGCTGCACATGGGCAAAGCACACTTGACAGAGACCATCAGGGAAGGGTGGGAAACTGCTGATAGAGAAGAAGGTAAGAGGACACAGGGAGAAAGACATAATTTCAAAGGGGTGAGGACCCTCCCCTCCTACACACACACACAAAGGGAGGCTGAAAGGTGATGCTGAAGGGAGCAGTAGGAGTTAGGAGGAGCAGGTAGAGTTAAAACTAGCTCAAGTAGCCAGAAGGTCAGGTAGTGCAATGAACAGGGATAGAGGATACCTTCTCCAGCACTTAGGGTGCACAAATGACCGATTCTGCCTTTACAGAATTCACTAAATAATATCCATTAATGACACGACTGAAGCAAGAAGTAAGAGTGGCAAATATGTATTTCCCCACCCAGCCAGCTAATGATGGTAAAATGGTATTTGTCAAATGAAACAATTATTTACACAATTTTCTCAGCTACTTCGAATGAATCATTTGTACGTACTTTTTTATTTTTTTGCTAGGAGATGCATTTGGTTTTCACACTGTTAGGTGTAAGAAGTTCTCACTCTTTCAATTTAAGTTTAAAAAATATTTGCTAAACTTATATACAATGCAATAAAAATACAAGAAGCGCTCCATTATTTTTTCTTGACTATTCCAAGCAAACAAGACTTGGACATTTTCATCAATTTAATATCTTTGCTGTGAAGTGAGCTGCAGCTAAATTTCACGTAGACTAGGTTATAAAAAAAGGCTACTGCAAACCTGCACAAACAAAACACATTAAAATTTTAAGCATGAAATGTGGAAAATCTGCTCCTTTTTAGTTCATTTTCACCTTCTGAATTCAGATAATTTGAAGTCTTCCAGAATTTGCAAGTAAGTATGAATGGCTACGCAGATTTAACAACTATGCCTGCAGTTAAATAAATCTGTAATACTCTTGACAAAAATTGTTATTCATACACTAGAAAAGTAATTCTGTGTGGCCTTGCTAATTTTTAATGCACTTGTAATCATTAATTATTCTTCTGATATATTTAATTTCTTCATGGTGTAGATAAACAGTTTAAATATCTTGTCTCTACAATAGAAAAATGATACACTTATAACTAATTGCCAATATTAGAACCTTGTTTACTCTTCCTCTCTAAGCAATCTCTTCTTTCTAGTCTAATTCTGTTTATGATGATTGAACGCCTACATGGAACTTTAAATACTGCTTGCGAAGCGCTCTGAAAATATAAGTAACCCTCTTCATCACCCTTTGAATGGGTAAATATTGTGTGGTTTTTTTAGAAATGAGCAAATAATGTCATTCAAATCTGTTTACAGTAGTGTAAACCGGGAAAGATCTCAAAGGAATTGCTTTGGTATATAAACAACAGGTATCTAGAGCATGACTCAGCCCAGCGGGGTTTGTAATTTTCAGGAATTCTGTCTAATTGTGATTCTTTGAGTGTTGGATGCAGTTCACTTACTGCAATGGGGAGGACTCACTCCTAAGTTACCAGGCTGACCTAACTAAAACTTTGAACAGGGTTAAGCTGCAACTTACCCAAAAACAAACTCTTCCTTTGGCTTAGGCTTTTTCAGTTTTTTGTTCCCACTTGTCCCACTTTGGGAAAAAGCCCAGTTTTCTTCATTCCAGCATCCTTCGTGATCTGAGGAGTTGCCTTTTCCTGAGCTTCTTTTTCCTGGGATGAAGGCAGAAAATTGTTTCTCATCTTTAGAAAAATGTGCCAAAACAAAGTGGGCTCAGAAGGAACTCGTGTACCCTTTCAGTATTGCATCTTAAAGGGCTTATAAGACATTTACTTATTTACTTTAAATTAGATAATGATATTGACAGCTATTCTGCCCCCCCTCTATTTTTTATACTACCTCTAAAGTCTGACTCTTCTAATTACACAAATATATCTACTATTCAGAAAAACGCATTTCAAGACATCTCACTGAAAGCTTCCAGGAATTATCTCCAATTTGTCCTTCCACAAGGCAAAGGGTTCTTGCTCACCACCTACAGCAAAACTAACAACTAAAGCAAAAGCACAACACATTTGCCGCTGACGCTTACAGGACAAGAGCTGTTTATATAGAAACACGCTAACTGTTCAGGGTTGCATACAACACAAGTCCTGCATAGATCTGTCATCAGGCCAACAAATTAACCAACAAAGCCTTTGGTCAAAAAGCTAAACCTCAGATCATGACAGACAAAAAAAAGGGAGAGAGGTTAAGAGCTTGAGAAGCTTGAGAGTAAGTACAAACACACTGGACCATGGAGTCCATCCCCTCCACCTGCCCCCAGCGTCCTAGGTGACCAGACACAGTATTCCCATCACACACTGCTCAGACTCCAGTTTAAACGTGGCCTTTTTCTTTTCCTCCCACTCCAGGCAGGCTTTTGCAGTTCATGCTGTAAATGAAACACTCAAAGCCACCCACCTCTGTCCACATTAGCGCGCAGAGATGTGAGCATGCCCTCTGACACCAGAGTTTTATAAAGAGCACCTTTGCAAGATCTCTCAGATTTCCTGGAGCCACAGGTTTCTATTTTTTTAACACAGTCACTGTCCTCAGTTTTGACCTGTCCTGGCAAGCTTTGGGGTACCACCTCCTCTGTTGGGGTCAGTGGTTCCGCTTTAATGTTATCAGAAGCCTCACAAGGTATCTCCTTGCTGGCTGCAATACTAAGGAAATCGGGAGGCTTTGATTCTTTGGTGGTCTCCGTGGGTTTCTCCTTTGATGTTTTCTTCTCTTTCGATTTCACTTTTTTCTTTGGTGATTTTGTATCCAACACGCTTCCCTTCACATTTGAGACAGGGCGGGTTTTTTTGCGGGGAGTTTCCATGAGTCTCTCAGCACCCCAGTCCCCCTTTGCAACAGCTTCAATTGTATACATTACACTTTCAATGTCCGACTCAGAGGACTGCCTCTTTTTAGAAGATTTCTTGGGGGTGGATTTTTCGTTTGTGTGCCGGTCCAACTTATTTTTTTTCTTTTTCTTCTTTGTCTTTTCTGGCTTTAGCCCAAGGATAGTCATGTCAGCCATTGAAAGCTCTGGAGAACAGCACATGTGATCTTTTGTGTTATCATTTCTCTCAAAAGGACTGCTCTCCATTGCAAGACTAGTAAAATCTCTGCATTTGGCAGTTTCTGATTCCTCAGCTTTTGTATCATCCCGGTTTTCCATTCTCTCTGATTGTTCTACTTTTCCTTTACAGGAGTCTCTTATTGTTTTCTCCAGTTCTTCTACTTCCATTTCCTCTGGAACTTCCCTTCCCACATCTTCCAGTGCTTCCACTTTTGTTTTCCCAGGTTCTTTCACTTTCACTCCTTCTGAAGCAAGGCACATCTATAATGAGTTTAAAAACAGTCCCATGAAACAAACATCAACTGTTAGCATTACTTACCTATACTAACAGGAGCATTACACGGAATCTCTCTGGCATCTTAGCTCATGAAAGCCAACTATGGTAAAGGACAATACTGAAAAATACACTGAAGCCCTACTGAAACTGATGTGACGCGCTGATCGCTAAGTGCTAGAATAAGGCTGGCGGATTCTACTGCTCTAGTAGAAAAAGACTTGAACTGATCTCAGTGGTGTTTCCAGGATCCTGTAAATGCCTTTTATGTAACCTGGAAACACACTGCTAGACTGACTTTCAGAATACCCTAAACGCAATGGAACAATACAGTATCTCTCACAATTGCCACAGACAAGTTACTTGAAATCTTACATCTATACACCCTTCAACTCCCAAATGTCCCTATATACAATTCTTTCCTCCATTTTCCAAATGGTCCTGAAGGGGGGTGGGGGGTGGGAGGAGAAAGTTAATTCAATCTCAGTAATTGATATTATTTTCTTTTACTTGAACATGCAAAATAATTTGGAAGGTTGTAAAAAAAGCCTTCCAAATCTTTCTTCTCACATCACAGACTTACTTTTCTTTGCAAGGAACTGCAAAGCAGCAGTGGTTGCCATGGTTATCTCCTCCTGGAGATAACATTAATGAAAACCAAACCCCTCATACTGTCTGAGGAACAGCTATATTCAAAAAAAGAGATGTAAAAAGGTCCTCAAAGTGCCATGTTCCCGCAGCACTGACTTGGGAGATCCTCTCAGTTTTGGATCACCTGTAAGCTATGCTGACACTGCTACAGAGGGCAGCCCTTCACAGCACCAAGCAGTTACCCTTGGGAAAACATGCTTTCTTCTTACTTTCCTTCTCATAGCCCCCAAGCTGAATTTCAAGTGCTATTTTATTTTAAAAACAAATATCAACCCAAGAACAAAGAGCAAAACCAGATCGAAAAGGCTTGCTTTCAACCAGGCATCAGGAACCCTATCCCGCAGCTCAGCCCACAGGCCATGTGGTCAGTATGGATGTACCCTCCAGATCATTGGGGTCTCTTCAGGTCAGTTTTAGATTTCTCAATTAATTTTTTTCCTTGCAAACTAAAAATCTCTCTTACAACAATATACGTATGAGCACAGCACCAATGACACTACACTTTGTAGTAAGTTTCTGAAATTCTTGATGCACAGGGTAGAAACTCCTGATCGGGCTCAGGTCAATGAGCACTGGAAACAGTGGAGCTTGGGCAGCCCAGTGTCTATGAGGAAGCAGGTTAAATTATGCAAAGGAGAACACCACAACTATGCTGAGGTGGGTTCTTGGTACCAAGGTGCTTTGACTTTTTTACTGCACTGCAGTGTAAACATAGCCTGTGATTTTCAAAAGCTAAAGATCAATCTTTAAAATGCAACTCATTGGACAGTAATAATATTTTGTTAATTAAACACACAAACCCCTTGCCAATGGATTTTTTTTTTCCTTTACACCTTTGCTGCTTCTGCAGTAGCCAATAGTACAGTGGGCTACAGATGCAGCTACAAAAAGCGACTTCTATTTTGTAAGCTCTAAATAAGCTTGCAATCCACAGTCTTTAAGGCTAGGAAAGCTTAAAACCCAAGAAGTTTAGAAACGTAAGAAATACAACATTTCCATAAGAGGCCATTGGTTATAACTGTTCCCAGAAGCAGGATCTGCTGAGAATATCATAGCAGAGCTTCTATTGAAGTTAGTGACCTGTTTACTCCCCACTTCAAAAAAACAGTAGGCATGAAAAGCAAAAATAAATGAAAGCAGCTAATGAGCTTTAACAGGTATTTGTGATGGCAATGCCCTAAACTGAGTAACAGACAAATCCAGCCCTCTCTCTCAACTCCTTGTACACCGCCTCCCCACTCCCCAGCCAAACCAAACTGTCAAAACGCTAAAACAAGGAACTGAAACAAATTTCAATGGTGACTGGAAAGTCCCTTTGCCACCAGGGGCTGGTGGTACTTCTCAGCTGCAGCACAGACTCTTAAAAACCTCCAGGCTGATGGCTAGTCTGGGGACATCCTGACTTGTGGCACCCAAGCCGTGATAATTTACGCTTCTACAAGTAACAGTGTAATTATAACCGTAGCACTGTTTGCCTTCCAGACTTCGGCAATGAACTTCATTAACGTCTCTGCCCCACTGCACCTGTGGTAATTAGTCACCAGTATTTTAATATTACCTCTGCCAGCTGAAATAACGCTGATGTTCCACACTGTTTTGTTAAATCCGAGGGTCCAGAATGGGATGTACTTGAAGAAATCTAAAGAAAAAACAGAGGGGGAGAAAAAAGAAAAACATTATTTTATCAGCACAATTCTTTTATGTTTACCACACGGCTTTTGAACTGATTATTTCCTCCCTCTTCCAAAAATTCATTCATAAGACTATATACTGAAAAAGAAGTGCAGACCTGTTCATGCTGTTATGAATAAAACCCTGGCTCCACCATTGCTCCAGTGGGATAATAACCCTGGACACTAAAAGCTATTTCCAGATTTCTTGTCAGGACTCCCACTGAAGAGCAGGATGAACTGAAGCACGTGCTGTCTCACAGGTAAACAGACCCCAGAGGCTAAGCACCAGTCTACACCAGTATGCAACCCAACTGGTGGTGTTTTTGAAGGCTTAGTCGGACAGTTGATTGCAAAATCATTTCATTGTCATGATCCTCTTCAATACTTTAGAGTGTTTTGTATCGGTTTTGAACTAGGTGCAAAGAAATGATTTTTTTTTAAACAAATTAAAAGGTTTAGTCTCAGTATTGACCATTAGTATGAAGAAAAAAATGTTCTATTTTTAAGGACATATCCCATAATATTTGATCAGGCTTGCAGGTTTCTCATACTTGCTTCCTTAGAAAAATGGGGAGTTCTAGGGCCTAGGGAACTTAAGTGTTTACAGCCTCTCAGCTCCCCCCAGCCCCCTGTCACCCTGTAACCCCAGCTGGTAACCGAATACCAGGCAGCCGCTCGCTCACCCCACCCTCCCTGGGGGGGTAGGAAGGAGAATTGGAGACAGAAAGAGAGTTCATGGGTTGAGATAAAAACAGTCCACCAGGACAGCAAAGGAAAAAGATAAAAATACATTAATGATAATAATAACATATAAGGGTAACAGAATATTTAAACTGAATGAAGCACAATTTCTCACCACCCGACAACTGACACAGCCCGCCCTGAGCAGCAGGCAGGGAGCAGGGATGTTCCCCCACAGC